>VXBR01004645.1:719-16876 GCA_013400215.1 Cisticola juncidis
ACTTGTCAAATTGCGGATTTTGGAGTTAAGAGAAAACCACTTGAAAACTCTACCAAAGTGAGTGCTGGGGTATTCACATTTATCCACCTGGGACTTCCAAAAGTGACAAATGTTTGGGTTGGCAGCAGTGCAGTGGGGATGTTTCTGTGATGGGATATTTTATTTTGCATTTATGAAAGAAACTCTAGGAAGGTTTTCAGAAAAAAAAAACCAAAAACCAAAAAAAAAAAAAAAAAAAAACAAAAAAAAAAAAAAAACCAAAAAAAAAACCCAACCAAAAAAAACCCCCAAAAAAAAAAAAAAAAAAAAAACAAAAACCACAAAAAAAACCCAACCAAAAAACCCCCCCAAAAACAAACAAACAAACAAACAAAAAAAAACCAACAAAAAAAAAACCCCCACCAATTAAAGATTCCATGATTTGAGGGAAGATGGACAATGGTTGAGCTGAGCTTAACTCAAACCCCAAAATTTGACATTTGAAGATAAATATCTGATGTTTTAGGATAAATATCTGGTATTTTAAGATAAGTGTTTGCTATTTTAAGATAAACAGAATTGGGAAGCACCAGACGAGCTGTCCCTATTTTAGATTTTTCCCTAGAAAAATTTTTCCCTGATATAGGGAAAAATCTAAATATCTCCTGGAATTTTCAAAGGTTTTGCAGTGAATTCCAGAGAAAACCCCTTCCCCAAGTCCTGTGGGGTTTTTCCCAAAGTCACCTGGAAAACTGAAGGATATTTGACATTTGAAGATAAATATCTGATGTTTTTAGATAAACGTCTGGTATTTTAAGATAAGTATTTAATAAATTAAATAATTAAATAATTACTTAATATATTTTTCTATTTTAAAGCAAATAAACAGAATTGGGAAGCACCAGATGACCCATCCCTATTTTAGATTTTTCCCTAGATCAGGAAAAATCTAAAAATCTCCTGGAATTTCAAAGGTTTTGCAGTGAATTCCAGAGAAAACCCCTTCCCAAATCCCTGTGGGGTTTTTTCCCAAAGTCACCTGGAAAACTGAAGGATATTTGACATTTGAAGATAAATATCTGATGTTTTTAGATAAACGTCTGGTATTTTAAGATAAGTATTTAATAAATTAAATAATTAAATAATTACTTAATATATTTTTCTATTTTAAAGCAAATAAACAGAATTGGGAAGCACCAGATGACCCATCCCTATTTTAGATTTTTCCCTAGATCAGGAAAAATCTAAAAATCTCCTGGAATTTCAAAGGTTTTGCAGTGAATTCCAGAGAAAACCCCTTCCCAAATCCCTGTGGGGTTTTTTCCCAAAGTCACCTGGAAAATTGGAGCTTTCAGGGCCCTCCCTGTGGCTCAGTGGGGCTGCAGGGATGAGAAATCCCAGGATTTGCTGTGGGATCTGCTGTTCCCACCCTGACTCACTGCTCAGCAAAGTCAGCGCTCCTCAGCACATTTGGGGGAATTTTTGGCAGCAGGAATTGTTTTCCATCCAATGGATCATTGCCAAAGGAGTGCTGGTGTAAGGAAAAATAATAAAAAAATAGGATTTCTCCTGGATTTGGGGATTAATTTGTGAGGAGGAGAAGTTGCAGCCCTCAAAAACCAAATTTTGGGATCAAAAATTGGGATTTAAGGTGCAGAGTCAGGTCCTGAGGGAGCAGTGGGAATGAATTTTTGTTTTGTGGGAATGAATTTTTGTTTTGTGGGAATGAATTTTTGTTTTGTGGGAATGGATTTCTGTTTTGTGGGAATGGATTTTTGTTTTGTGGGAATGGATTTATTTTGTATTTTGGGATCCAGCAGGAGCTCTCCAGGCTGGGAATGCAGCACGGGAGGGTTTGAGGGCTGTAAATTGGATTTTTCCTGAGTTGTGGATCCAATGGATCTGCAGGGAATTCTCACCCAGCCAAAGGAGTCTCCCTGCCCAGGGGATTCCAGACTTTTCCTCGGGTAAAAGAAAAAATCAGGGAGATTCCTGGATATTCCTGGTTGCTCTCGGGAGTCCAACGGGATGCTCAAATCCCCAAAAATCCCAAAAAATCCCAAAAAAATCCCCAAAAATCCCAAAATATTTAGGGATGAATAAAGGGTGAGAGCTCGTTTGGGAAAGCCCCAAGGGGAATGGGAAAGGCTGGAGCAGAAATCCTGATGGGAACAAGAGTGAGTGCACAGTGAATGGTGTGGGAGGGCCTGAAAATTGAGATTTATTTCTATCTATTTGTATTTATTTATATTTATATTTATATTTATTTTTATTTTTATATTTATTTTTACTTTTTATTTTTATTTTTATTTTTATTTTTATTTTTATTTAATTTTCTTTATTTTTATTTATCTATCTGTTTCTTTGGGGTTTATTTCCCTGGTTTTGTGCAGTTATTTCCCTGGTTTTGTGGGGGTTTTTTCCTATTTTTGTGGGGTTTTTNAAAATCCCAAAAAAATCCCCAAAAATCCCAAAATATTTAGGGATGAATAAAGGGTGAGAGCTCGTTTGGGAAAGCCCCAAGGGGAATGGGAAAGGCTGGAGCAGAAATCCTGATGGGAACAAGAGTGAGTGCACAGTGAATGGTGTGGGAGGGCCTGAAAATTGAGATTTATTTCTATCTATTTGTATTTATTTATATTTATATTTATATTTATTTTTATTTTTATATTTATTTTTACTTTTTATTTTTATTTTTATTTTTATTTTTATTTTTATTTAATTTTCTTTATTTTTATTTATCTATCTGTTTCTTTGGGGTTTATTTCCCTGGTTTTGTGCAGTTATTTCCCTGGTTTTGTGGGGGTTTTTTCCTATTTTTGTGGGGTTTTTTTTCCTGTTTCTTTGGGGTTTATTTCCCTGGTTTTGTGCAGTTTATTTTCCTGGTTTTGTGCAGTTTATTTTCCTATTTTTGTGGGGTTTTTTTTCCTGTTTCTTTGGGGTTTATTTCCCTGTTTTTTGCAGGTTTTTTCCCCTGTTTCTGTGGGATTTATTTCCCTGGTTTTGTGCAGTTATTTCCCTGGTTTTTTGCAGGTTTTTTTTCCTATTTCTGTGGGGTTTATTTCCCCGGTTTTGTGGGGTTTATTTCCTTGCTCTAAAAAAGGGAAAAGTGAAATTTGCTGGCAACAAAAATTAAAGATAAATGGGTTCTAAATGAGGCAGCAAAGCCAAACCTGCATGAACTTGAGGAAGTTAAATGAAGCCATTAATGTGATTAGCAGGAATTGTAATTAATACCCTGATTTGTATCATGTGAGTTATAATTCATGGAGTGGGAATGGTTTAAAATGTTAATTTTTCACAAATTTTCCGTGGTTTCTCTGCTGATCTCAGTGCCTCTGTAGCCTTTTAAAAAGCACATTCCACGTTGAAAAACCATTAAAAAAATAAAATAATTTTATTTAGCTAAAATAATAATTTTATTCAATAAAATAATTTAATTTGTGGGAATTCCACCCCCAAAATCTCCTGAGTGGAGTCACTCGTGATGGAAGGAAAGCTCCAGCCAAGATTTGTGGGGAACCCTGGGCTGTGAGCACTGAATTCTCCTGTGACATCATCTAAGGAATGAAATTTAACTGAGATAATTGTATTATATATAGAATTGTGTTATTATATATTGTAATCATTTATTACTCATAAAACTGCTCCCTTCCTGATCCACCTCCAAAAACAGCCCCACGTAAAAACTGGAATAAAATCTTCCATAAGAAAAATATAAATAATTATAGGAGAGGGATAAAATAGCAGCAGCAATGGAAAAATCCAATTTCATTCATTGTTTGATGGAGCCCCAAGCCCTGGATTGAATCTGAATTTCAGCTCCTGGAATTGTTCATTTGGCTGGAAAGGACACCAGGAATGGCTCAAAATTTCATTTGAAGCTGAATTTACAGCAGGAAACCCAAATCTGCTGAAGTTGTGCTCAAAAGAATTTGGGGTGAAGCACAAAACTTTTACCAATTTGAGGGTTTTTAATCTCTGAATTTCGGGGTTTAATCATTGAAAAGACAGACTAGAGACATCTAAAATATTCAAATACATTGTGTAGATAATATAAAATGTGTGTAACAATTAAAATATTTATTACAGGAATATATTATGATATATTTCAGTGGAGTTTGATCCCCTGCTTTTGTAGGGTTTATTGCCCTGTTCCTATGGGAATTTGCTGGGTTTATGGGGTTTATTTCCTGTTTCTGTGCAGTTTATTCCCTGTTTCTGTGGGGTTTATTTCCTATTTCCATGTGCTTTATTTCCCTGTTTCTGAGGAGTTTAATTCCTGTTCCTGAGGAGTTTATTTCCTATTTCTGAGGAGTTTATTTCCTGTTCCTATGGAGTTTATTTCCTATTTCTGAGGAGTTTATTTCATATTTCTGTTGAGTTCATTTCCTATTTCTGTGGAGTTTATTTCATATTTCTGTGGAGTTTATTACATATTTCTGAGGAGTTTATTTCCTATTTCTTTGGAATTTATTTCCTGGTTTTGTGGAATTTATTTCCTATTTCTTTGTTGTTTATTTTCCTGTTCCTGTGGAGTTTATTTTGTATTTCTGTGGAGTTTATTTCCTATTTCTGTGGAGTTTCTTTCCTATTTCTGTGGAGCTGATTTTCCTGCTCCCCTGGGGTCAAATTCCTGGGATTTTTTTGAGTTTATTTCCCTGTTTCCCCAAGGGAAAAGTGAATTTTGCTGGCAATAAAACAGCAGCAGTGCCCTGAGCAGAGCCAGGCTGGGATGCAGAACCAGGCTCTGCTTTCCAGCCTTTCAAGAATAATTCAATAATCACATTTATTACCCTGGCACAGACTGCAGGGATGAAGGGGCTGATATTTCAGATCACAGCAATTAGGGCTATGCTAATTTTTTGATTAGGATCTGATTACCTCGGGAGGCCTCTGAACTGCCTGATGCAGTTCATGGCAGATGATTTCATTATTTTATTTATTTTTATCCTCTTTTTTCACCACATCCCCAAACCCAGCACAGTGTTTGGTTTATTTTGGTCTGTCAGAGAAATTCTGGGATAAAACCCTGCTCTGGTTTTGCTCATGGAAACAAAGGCTAAAAATTGATTTATTAACTCTGAACTTGATTAAATCTGAACCTCAGAGCAGGGGACCTGGCTCAAGAGTCCAAACGCTTTCTAGTGGTTTATAAAAAACCACAGCAAAGCATAAATCTCTCTCAAAAAGCCACAATTCCTGTTATATTTAATTTCAAACACTTATTGATATAACATGGGGCACTTTCCCTGAGCAAATATGGGAGATCTCCCAAGATTTTATGAATTTTTATACAGAAATAACTGTTGCTGGCCTTTGAGCTCAATAACCTCATGGATGGAATAGATTGGAATTTGCATCAGATCCAACTGGGGCTGCTCTTTTTTTGCCAGTTTATTTTATTTTTGTGCAGGTTTATTTTATTTTTGTGCAGGTTTATTTTATTTTTGTGCAGGTTTATTTTTATCCCACCCAAACCTGGCTGAGTTTGTGAGCCCAAATCTGATTTTCAGCCTTTCCTGCTCTGTTCCAGGTCAATGCACAAACTGACCCAGCTGGAGAGGCTCGACCTGGGCAATAATGAGTTCTCGGAGCTGGTAAGAAATGCAGATTTCACTGGGAATTCCGGGGTTGGGTGCTCTGGTCCTGGGGATTTCAACTTTTTCTGGGAAGGTTTTTGGGATCGTGGCCTTGGGCAGGGGATGTGTCCCTCCAGCCTGGGGTTGTGTCACTCCAGCAGGGCATTCTGCACTCCCCAAGCAGTTCCTGTCCCTAACTCATCCCCAGGGCTGGATTCATTCCCTGATTTAAGATTTAAATCTTTGGGGATTCTCTCTGCTGCCAGCACAGGCAGTGGGAGAGCAGGATCAGGGATTACAGCCCTACAAGGGAATAGCTCCTGTAGCTTTAGGTAAAACTGAGATAATTCCCCTCCAAACAATCCCTGAAATGTCACCTGGTGCTGCAAAGCTGTGCCAAAGTCCCTACATCTGTTTTAGGGAGCAGCTCCTGCCCTGTTCCAGGCTGCTCATTTATTCCATGCAGGAGAAGGAGAGAGGATTTAACTCTGATTTTTAATTAAAATCTTCAGCGTGGATAAACAGAGAGAATTTTTCACAAGTGCTGCTTGGAATTTTAATTGGAGTTAAATCCTTCCCAAGTTCAGAGTGTCTCTTCTGGGGGTGGCTGGG
Source organism: Cisticola juncidis (assembly GCA_013400215.1). Lineage (NCBI taxonomy): Eukaryota > Metazoa > Chordata > Aves > Passeriformes > Cisticolidae > Cisticola > Cisticola juncidis. Next base: position 6,893 of record VXBR01004645.1, read on the forward strand.
ATTGTGGTGTTTGGAAAGAACTGGATATTCTGTGTATTTCCCTGACCCCACGAGGGATAGATCAGGGGAGGGTGGTCCCATCCTCCTGTTGGGGCCAGAATTTCCAGGTTTTAACTCATTTTTCAGGCAGCTGTTCCAAAAATGTAGGAACTGGAATGGAATGGCAGGAGCCAAATGAGCTGAGAGGCCAAGGAGCAGTGGGAATGTGCAGGGATTCATAGAAAAGTGGTTCTGTTGAACTCCCACCTGGAAAAAGGGATTTAAAGGTCCTGTTCTCGTGGATTCTGAAAATCTGGCTTGGTTTTCTATAGAAATTTCCCTTTTTATTGGAGCAGGGTGAGTTGGTGTGGGAGAGCCTCATTTTTTGGAGTCCTGGGACTGCTGTGCCCTCCTGCAGGGGGATGGAGCTGGGCACGGGGCTGGCACGGCCAGAATGAACCCAAAATGAACCCAAAATGAACCCAAAATGAACCCAAAATGAACAGGATTCCCACAGCCTGGGGGACCTGTGCCCCCTGGAATGCAAACTGTGCCCCCAAGGAGCAGCTGTGCCCGGGCTGGATGGCAGAGGGGACAGGCAGCTCCTGTCACCAGGCTCCAGGGGCACATCCCAGAGCCTGGCACATCCCTGGAATTGGGAGAGCAGGGGCAGCAGCTTGGCCAGGTTTTCTTCTCCCTCCCAGTTCCAGAGGTTCAGGGGTCTGCAGGCAGCAGGGAGGCTTTGGGAGAAGCTCGGGAATGGGGCAGGGAGAGAAGGAAAAGGAAAGAGAGAAAATAGAATGGAACTTTTGCCAAAATTCCTGTGAGTCTTCCACCCAGACTCGATCCCAAGAAGATTTTCTGTACAGAGAGGGTGGTCAGACCCTGGAAAAGGCTCCTGGGAAGGGGATTGGGGGACATTTGGACAATTCCCTGAGTAATTCCTTTAAGGTTTGCTCAGACTGAATTGTTCAGGGAGCTGGACTGGGTGGTCAGTGTAAAACCTTTCAGCTGCTTCTCTTCTGTTCCTGTGCTCGATCCTATCCCTGTTCCTATTCCTATTCCTATCCCTGTTCCTATCCCTGTTCCTGTTTCTGTTCCTATTCCTGTTCCTGTTCCTGTTCCTGTTCCTGTTCCTGTTCCTGTTCCTGTTCCTGTTCCTATTCCTATCCCTATTCCTATTCCTATCCCTATTCCTGTTCCTATTCCTATTCCTANCTGTTCCTGTTCCTATTCCTATTCCTGTTCCTATCCCTGTTCCTGTTTCTATTCCTATTCCTATTCCTGTTCCTATTCCTGTTCCTGTTCCTATCCCTATCCCTGTTCCTATGCCTGTTCCTGATCCTGATCCTATTCCTATTGTATTCCTGTTTCTATTCTATTCTATTCTATTCTATTCTATTCTATTCTATTCTATTCCATTCCATTCCATTCCATTCCATTCCCATTCCCATTCCATTCCCATTCCCATTCCATTCCCATTCCCATTCCCATTCCATTCCATTCCATTCCATTCCATTCCATTCCCATTCCCATTCCATTCCCATTCCCATTCCATTCCCATTCCCATTCCCATTCCATTCCATTCCATTCCATTCCATTCCATTCCCATTCCCATTCCATTCCCATTCCCATTCCATTCCCATTCCCATTCCCATTCCATTCCATTCCATTCCATTCCATTCCATTCCCATTCCCATTCCATTCCCATTCCCATTCCATTCCCATTCCCATTCCCATTCCATTCCATTCCATTCCATTCCATTCCATTCCCATTCCCATTCCATTCCCATTCCCATTCCATTCCNACTCTATCCCCACTGTAGCAGCCTGTGTGGAAAATGAGAATTTTCCCCAAACAGCCCCAAACCAGAGCATTTCTACCAGAGATAAATAAGATTTAATTGCCCTTTAACACCAACCCCTCCACGAGATCTCCTCTGGATCACAGATTATGGATTAGGTGCCATAATGTGGGATATTCCATGGTGCTCCACAGCAATGGGAAAATCACAGCCCTGGGAATTCCTAATCCAAGGAATTCCCCATCAAACGTGCCCTGTGCAGCCCAGGAGCAGGCCTTGAGGAAAGGTGTCTGTAATGAGAGGGATTTAAAAGCAAATTAAAGTTGAGAGGGGAAATTATGATTATCCATAATGACCTCCAGAGGGATAAAGAAACATTAATCAGCACAGGGATAAATAGTATCAAATGACCATTAATCAATTTAGCCTGCAAACGAGCAGTGGTTTAATCATTGCAAGAGAGCAGAATTTCAATGGAATTAACAGAGGCAGAATAAATCATCTTTAAACTGCTCACCACTCGTTTGTAACAGGAGCTCATTATGTGGAAAACAGGACTGGGTTCTGTTCATCAGCTTTGCTCTTATCTGATGGGGCATCAGGAGCTTCTCCTGCAGTTCCCTGGGCAAGAGGAAAATCAGATTTCTCCTGGGAATGGCAGAATTACAATCCTGAGATCCCTCTGAGGGCCTGAAGGTCCATTTGTTTCTGTGCTGGGATAATTCCAGGGCAATTTCACTGCTTCCAAATGCTGGAATGGAATATTCGTGGAATATACCGTGGAATATTTCATGGAACATTTAATACCAGGTTCTGACAGGCTGTGAAAACAAAAAAATCTCCACAATTTGAGCGGACAAAGGCAAATTCCAGGTGTTGCTTTGCTGTGGAAAGCATTTTGTGGGGAAGGAAAGCACTGCTGAGGAAAGCTGGGAATATCTGTGAGCTGGAGCTGTAATTCTGTCATTTCCCAGCTGTGAGGAGGGATTGGGAATTGCCTTTTTTAGCTCCTCTCCCTGGCAGTGCTGAGAGGAATAAACCAGAGGAGGGTTGGATTCTGCAGCTCCAGGTTTTTCAGTGCCCTTTACCTGCTGTGCCCTCTGATCCAGCTGTGCCAGCTGCAGAATTAAACCTCCCCAGGATGTGTCCTTTGGCCTCATTCCTTTGGCAAAAAGTTCTTAAATTTCCTCCCATTTCAGTGAGGAGCAGCAGTGGTTCCATTGCAAAAAAGGAATTTTCTCCTCTTGTCCTTAAGCACCTGCCAGGCTGAGCTGGGTTGTAAAAACCAAAGGGAAGTCAAGAGGGAAGCTTGATTTTTTTGGAGAAAATCTTGATTTTTTTTTTAACTCGAGGAATACTGCTTTATTTAGCTGCCCATAATTATTTATTCTTTTCCTCAGCCTGAGGTTCTTGAACAAATCCAGAATCTGAGGGAGCTGTGGATGGACAATAATTCCTTGCAAGTGCTACCTGGGGTATGGACATTTATTTTAGGGAGTTGTTGGGTGGTTTGGTGTTTCCCTGCTCGTGCATTCCCTTGGGGGGGTGCAGAGAGTGAATTAACTAATTAATTAACTCATTATTATGAAGTTATGGGATGGTTCCACACAGAAAAGCTCCACCTGCTTGGTGGGAGGTGGGGACTGGGAATATCCCCTGGATCTGTGTCCAGATGGAGAAACAGCTCAGCTGCAATCCCAGGACTGCCAGATTCCAGCAGATTTAATGAATTTGGAGCACATTAATTAACTGGGGGGTTAATTATTGCTCTGTGAGGCTGAGCCCACCCCAGCCCCGCCGCGGGGAGAGCGATGACCCGAGGGGAGCTGGGATAACCCCGGGTGAGCAGGGTTTGTGTGTTTGTCTCTAATTAACGCTCTCATTAGCAGCTCTATCTGCTCAAGTAACTCTGTCTCACTCTATTAAGTCTATAGGGAAGTTAAAACAGCTCGTGTACCTGGATGTGTCCAAAAACAGGATCGAGACCGTGGACCTGGACATCTCGGGCTGTGAGGGGCTGGAGGACCTGCTGCTCTCCTCCAACATGCTGCAGCAGCTGCCAGACTCCATAGGTGAGCTCCTCTCCAGCTCACACACTTTTTAATATTTATTTTTAATTCTTCTTTTTTTTTTTTTTTTTTTTTTTTTTTTTTTTTAGGGGTTTTTTTATTGATGGCGAATTTCCTCCCNNNNTAAATTACGGGATTTTATAATGATGGAGCAATTCCTGCCACTGCTCCATCCATTAAATCCCCCAGGAGGCAGAAAATGTTGTCTGGACAATCCCACTTTGTAAAGCCAGGAGCAGAATTCCCTGCTTTGGAAGGGTTTGGTCCACCTTCCCTCCTTTTCAAGGAAAAGAAGCCAAGCAGGACAGAATTAATTTGATTTAAATGTAAAAATCCGCCTGGGAGCGATGGTGGGATTGCTGCTCATTCACAGTGGGAAAAGGAAATACAAAGGAAATCATTCAAACTATGAATTTGATTTTTATTTTGACTGTTTTACGTGCATGGAGTTCCTGGATTGTTTGGGATCTGTGGAAGTCCTGGGAGCTGAGTGGCTGCAGGGACATCCCTCTGTGCACTGGGATATTTCCTGTCAGTCCTGAGCCCTCACATTTGATTTTCCTTTTCCCTTTGAGCATGAAACTGTAAAATTCCTCAATTTTACATCAATTTACTCAGATTCCAACATGGATTGCTAATTAATGCTGTTAATTCTTGACTCTCTTACTGGTGTCTCCTCCTATTTTCCATCTCATTCTTCTGCATCTCCCCATCATTCCCAGGATTTTTGTCCCATGGTTTTCTGCCAGGATTGGTTTTTGGAGGGTATTTAGCAGGAATAAATCAAATTGGAGTGAAACTTCCTAAAATCCAGGCAGAGCTGTTCAGGGTTACAAATCCCTGCCTATGGGATTCCAGGAATCCTCCATGGGAGCTGTTTATCCCTAATTTTTCCTGCAGGATTGCTGAAGAGACTGACAACTCTGAAGGTGGATGACAATCAGCTCACAATCCTGCCCAACGCCATCGGAAAGTGAGTCCCAGTTTCACATTTCTGATTAAAATCAGAAATTAAATCTTTTCCCTTCTGCTCCAGGAGCGTGGGTTTTCAGATGTAAAATAAGACAAATGCACTGAATGATGAAATAATTTCCAACCCCCAGGTTGTGACATTTAAATTCAGAGTGCCACTTTTAATCCTGGGGGTTTTTCAGTGCAAGGGGGAAGAAGGTGAAATATATCCAATTTATCCAATTTTCCAAGGGGAAAACCAAAGATTTCGGCGTGAATCAGTCTGGATGAGCAGGGCAGCAAAAGCAGAAGAATTTGGGGGGGAAAAAAATAAATCCATCTGTTCCCATGGCAACAGGCAGGGCTTGGAGCTTGGCAGGATCTCACAGGGATGGAGAGTTCCTAAAACAAGACAGGATTCCAGGGGCTGGGATCATGGAGAGCACTCGGGAGGAGTTCCCAGTGCCCCTGGAGGAGTTCCCAGTGCCCATGGAGGAGTTCCCAGTGCCCAGGTTTCCCAGCTCATGAGGGTTTCCCAGCTCATGAGGGTTTCCCAGCTCATGGGGAGTTCCCAGTGCCCCTGGAGCATTCCCAGTGGCCCTGGAGCATTCCCAGTGCCCCTGGAGCGTTCCCAGTGCCCTTGCAGCATTCCCAGTGCATCTGGAGTGTTCCCAGTGCCCATGCAGGCATTCCCAGTGCCCCTGCAGCATTCCCAGTGCCCAGGTTTCCCAGGTCCCCATCTCACAGGGCGTTCCCCACAGCCTGTCCCTGCTGGAGGAGTTCGACTGCAGCTGCAATGAGCTGGAGGCGCTGCCCTCTACCATCGGGTACCTGCACAACCTGCGCACCCTGGCCGTGGACGAGAACTTCCTGCCCGAGCTGCCCCGCGAGGTGAGGGCTGCCCCGCGGGGCTCGGGGGGTTTGATCTGCTTTTCTTCCCTTAACGCAGGGATTAATTGCATGAGAGATGTTTCGTGTTTGGGCTCAGATGTTTAATAATTCTTATCCATGGCGCAGTCCACAGGTTGAGAGTTCCGCCTAACAAAGTGGAAAATGCCTCTGTCTCTAACTCTGTCCAAGACCCTTTAAGGATGGATTGTCCAATTATGAGATGACACCTAAATTATTTTTACTTTTAACCCAATACCCAACCACCCCTTGCCCACAATGTGGATTTTTCTACCCAATTACAAAACCCCACCCAGACCCATGGAGGAGAAGCTGAAAAAGCAGGACTCAGCCTCTGCCCTAAATCCTCCCCCTTTCTTTATATCCATTCCTGTGTTCTAAACCCTCAAACTCTGAGTTTTGCACCCTGTGCTGTCACACACTGCTACCCAAACTCCACACCACAATCCCAGTGCTGTCACTCAGTTTTAGGAGCCTGTCCCATGCCCTCGGGTCAGTGCAGGGTTTGTTTGGGGTCAGTGCCTGTGAGCACAGAAATTCTGGAATTCTCAGTGCCCAGGGCTCCAGCAGGATTCCAGGCTGGAATGTCCTGGAGCCAGGACTCCATCCTGCCCCAGCAGATCTGTGGAATTGCATTCTCTGTGTCCAAGAGCAAATATCCCTGAGGTGCTCAGTGGGGAAACGGAGCAGCAAATCCATGGGAAGTTGGGAATGTCCCTGTGAGGAGCCCCAGGCGTTCCCTGAGCTTCCTGCCAGCAGGAAAATGTCATTTTCTCATTGAATTCTGGATCTTCTGCCTTCCATACCTTTCAATAAAGCCCAGTTTAGCCACCTCCACCCGACATGAAAAGCCCCAATAACCATTCCCAAGTGTGGATCCCACCCCTTTGGCCTCTCCCTGCCCGCAGATCGGGAGCTGTAAGAACGTGACCGTGATGTCCCTGCGCTCCAACAAGCTGGAATTCCTTCCTGACGAGATTGGCCAGATGCAGAAGCTGAGGGTGCTGAACCTGAGTGACAACAGGTACATTCACTTTTTCTGACCTTTAGAATTCGTGTCCAGGCAGAGCAGATGGGAAATGCAGAGTTCTGGGTTTGGTTGGGTGTGGGATGCAGAACCAGCTCTTGTCCCACAGCAGCTCCAGGGGCTGGGGCCAGTCCTGCCTCTCCTGTGATCCCCAACTCCGAATCCTGGAGCATCCCAGTGCCCTGAGACACCTCTCAGTCCAGTCCTGGATTTTTTATTCTGGCTGCTGCACCCTGAGGGGCCCAGAAATGTGGGAATCCCTTCCATGGGATGCAGGGCCTGAGGCTGGCACAGAAGGGCTTTTCCTCCTGATTTTTCCCCTTTTAAGATTTGGTTTTCCCAATGCTCCTTTGGTCCCTCTGGTTCTTCCCAGCTCCTTCAACTCCCAAAATCTGGGAGAGCCTCATCCCATGGCTGGGCCAGGCCGTGTTGGGAAAGAGCAGGGTCGGGTGGGATGTGGGGAAGGAATTCTTGGATGTGAGGGTGGGGAATGGAATGGAATTCCCAGATTTTCCATGGCTGGAAGTGTCCAAGGCCAGGCTGGAGCAGCCTGGGATGGTGGAAAATGTCCCTGCCATGGAAGGATGGGATTGGGATGGGATTGGGAATGGAATTGGAATTGGAATTGGAATTGGAATTGGAATTGGAATTGGAACTGGAATTGGGATTTAAGGTCTCTCCCAACCCAAACCATCCTGGATTCCACAATTCTATAAAAACACCCCGTTCAGGAGGAGTTATGGGAAAAACATCAATGAAGATTCCACAAATATCCTGCCATCCATTCCCATTCCCACTCCCAGATCCCTTTTAGGAAACTGTGTTTAAATGTCACATTAAAATGCTGAGGGTTTTTTTCCCCTGCTCCATTTAATTTTGTCATTTAGGTTCACTATGAATATTTATATTATTTTAATCTTTGCTCTGACATTCCAACAAAAATGAATTTTCCATCATCTTGGAATATTTCTGTTCCAACCTTCCAGTGTCCAATAAAGGAGCTCTGTGAGTGGCACTGGGGTTCCTCTAAACCTCCCCGAGACCAAAAATTTTTCTTTTTTCTGTCTCATACATGTTATTTTCTTATGCTATAACCAAAAGAAAATATCAGTCTCTTCTCAGTACCAAGGGATGTGATGTCAGCAGTTCTACTTTCCAAATAGAACTCGTAATGTGGAATATTAATCAGATTAATAATAATAATAACAATAACAATAGAAATAATAATAACAGCAATAACAGGAACACTGATAAACAGATAAAATATTGCGTTTTAGTAAAATTGATTTTAAAAGCAGTGAACTTTTAGCTACGTTTCAGTGTGATAAACATGCTGCATAGAAATCTTTACAGAAATGATTTTGGAAGTGAAGGATTCACCTTCTCCCAATGTTCTCTTTTGCAGGCTGAAGAATTTGCCCTTCACTTTTACCAAACTGAAGGAACTGGCAGCCCTGTGGCTTTCTGACAACCAGGTAATTCCTGTCAATATTCCCATTTTCCTCAGGAAAAGGCTGCCAGTGAACCCTGTCACTCAACAAAGATTTAGGAGGATTTTGGAAGGGTTTGCTCCCAGCCCAGCTGCAGATTTCCATATCCAGCCATAATTCCTTCTGTTATTTTTTTACCAAGGAAAAATCACCTTTGCAGGATTTCTTTTGCCTCCTTACCAAAGCAGTAAACAAAGGGCAGAAGCAGCACAGGAGTATTTTTAAAGCAGAAATTCAAGATATTTGTTCCCAAACTCATTATTATCCTGTTCCCACCCTTTGTTCCATCTGCTGCTCCAACCTTGGCTTTCTCCTTCTCCCTTTTCCCCCCATCCCTGCATTTTTTAACTCCACTGCACTCAGGGAGAAATCAAACAACTCAAAGAGGCACAAGGACTCTGGGCCCTGCCTTGGAGAAAATTCATTTCTGTGCCTCAGAAAGCTGAGGGGCCTCTCTTTGTTCAGGGCTCTGGGTTACTGCAGATATTCTTTGGGATTCTATTTTCAACACAATTATGCAACAGGAGCCCTGAGAAATGCAACGGCTCCAGCAGCAGCTGAGCCCTAAAATAAGTCTGAAATGTACATTTAATTTAGAGCCCAGCCAAAAATGTTAAAGCTGAAAGGGAGGACAATAGAAAATTGTGATGAAATTTTAATGTGTTAAATGAGGATTCTTGTGGTGGTGTTTTTTTTTATTTCCTTATGATTTCCATTTTAAAAATTAACATTGCCTGGCTGTGCAGCCGGGAACACCCCCAGCCCTGAAAATACACAACATTTCCCAGCATTTTGGCTTTCCTGTGGCACAGCAAGGGTTGATTTCCATCCTCTGGGCTGCCACAGCCACTCCTGGATCAGAGTGGCTTTGGGCAGAGCAAAGATGAGAATAGGATATGTTATAAATGTTAGGATAATTTTTAAATTAAAAATAATAATTTGGTTTATTAATACAAAAATTAATTATAGAATTTAGATATTAAAAAAATAAAAATAGAATTAAAGAATTTTAGTAAATAAAAATTGAGATACACATTTTTGGTTACATTTTTGGTTACATTTTCCAACCCAGGACAATGCACCATTCCTGTATTCCCAAGGCCATAATTCCTGTGTCTGTGCCCACAGTCCAAGGCCTGAATGCCCCATTCCCATATTCCCAAATCCATAATTCCCTGTGTCTGTGCCCGGCCCTGAATGCCCCATTCCTGAATTTCCAAAGCAATAATGCCCCGTCCATTCCTGTATTCCCAAATCCATAATTCCTGTGTCTGTGCCCAGCCCTGAGTGCACCATTCCCATATTCCCCAATCCATAATTCCCGTGTCTCTCCCGCAGTCCAAGGCGCTGATCCCACTGCCCCATTCCCATATTCCCAAAGCCATAATTCCCGTGTCTATCCCGCAGTCCAAGGCCTGAATGCCCCATTCCCATATTCCCAAAGCCATAATTCCTGTGTTTTGCCCCCAGTCCAAGGCGCTGATCCCACTGCCCCATTCCCATATTCCCCTATCCATAATTTCTGTGTTTTGCCCGCAGTCCAAGGCGCTGATCCCGCTGCAGACCGAGGCGCACCCCGAGACCAAGCAGCGCGTGCTCACCAACTACATGTTCCCTCAGCAGCCCCGCAGCGACGAGGGTGAGACCTGGGGACAGGGACAGCCTGGGGTTTGGGGGCAGGAGGGGCATTTGGGGACAGGCAGGGATTTGGGGACAGGCAGGGATTCCTGGGACAGGCAGGGATTTGGGGGCAG
>VXBR01004645.1:17738-30592 GCA_013400215.1 Cisticola juncidis
TGGGGACAGGCAGGGGTTCCTGGGACAGGCAGGGATTCGGGGACAGGAGGGTCCAGCACCACTGACCCGCTGAAGCCACAGGGACACCCCTGGTCTGGCCTGGGGATGAATCCTGGCATTCCCAGGCTGTCAGACTGACACATTCTCATTTGCACTCTCAGACTGACATTTTCTGATAGAAATCTTCAGACTGACATTTTCTGGTTTGCATTTTCAGACTGACATTTTCTGATTTACACTTTCACATCAACATTTTTTGATTGACACTTTCAGACTGACATTTTCTGATTTGCATTTTCAGACTGTCACTTTCTGATTTGCATTTTCTGACTGACACTTGCTGACTGACACTTTCACACTGACACTTTCTGAACCCCTTTTTTCTCAGAGAGCCTTTGCCTGAGCAGTCTGACCCCAGTCTGGGTGTGCACACCCCAGGAATTCTTGGCTCCAGACAGGAGCTGGGAATGTCCAGCCCCATGGGGGTGTGGGGGCTCAGACTCCCAAACTTGGCTGGGTTGAGGCTTTAGCTCCACTAAATTCCAATTTTCACACTCCCCCTCTGCCCCAGGGCTGCCCCAAGCCCTGCTGGTGCTTCCACCACTCTCATCCATCACTCTGGGGTGGTTTCTCAGCTCCCTTTGTCCCCTCACATTTTCAGACAATCCCCCAGGTGACCAAGGAGGAAATTCTGTGTGCACCATCCCCTCTCCCTTTGCAACCCCTGCAGATTTCCAGTCAGACAGTGACAGCTTCAACCCCACTCTGTGGGAGGAGCAGAGGCAGCAGAGAATGACTGTGGCCTTTGAGTTCGAGGACAAGAAGGAAGAGGAGGAAAATCCAGGGAAAGTCAAGGTGAGTCCTGCTGGGTTTATTCTGGGATTCCCTGTCATGGACAGGGCTCAATGTGCAGGGCTGGAATTGAACTGGGTTTGTGTTTAACCCCTGCTCTGTCCCAAAGGGAATTGAGACAGAATTCCTGCCCAACCACTGCTTTTTTAGGAACATTTCAATCCCATATTCCCATTTAAACATTCCCAGAGGGGATCCCGTATTCCTCTCAAAGTGGAAATCATCGAGGGCTTTGCAGCCTCATGGGATGTGCAGAGGAGAGGGCAGCACTTGAGAAAAATGAAGTTCAAGCATGAACTTTGAAATTAATGTCAGTGAAATTAAAGTCAGTGCAGAGCTCTCCATCCGTCCCTCACTCAGCTGCATGTGCAGGAGGGGATTTTCAATCCTGTCAGCCCTCACATGGCATGGAAATGTCTCTTTCTGGAATAATAGAATCATCCCACACTTCAACCCTGAATTTCTAACTGTGGTAGAACACCCGAGGTAAAATGTAAGGTCAGAGATAAAATCATCTCAGGAGATTAAATCAGATTTTGCTTCTAAAATTAACAGTTCTCCTGGCAACAGCAATTTAACATTCCATTGAGAACATGGTGGAAATTCGTGGTTTTTCTTTCCAGTGTTTTTCCCAGCTGGGAATTTCTCCCCAGCTCCTGTGCTCAGAGCTAATGGACCCTTCTGCTTTAGTGAAACAGAAAATGAAGCCAAAAGCAGCTTCAGCCCACAATAAATAGATTAAAGTGTGATTTTACCCTGGATGAGCTGCAGGTTTATGGGTCATGCACGGAAAGCAGCATCTGGGAAAGTTTTCTGTTGTTCCACAACTTTTATCAGGATTTTCCCTGGGGGTGACATGGCTGGAGGTTTCAACATGAACACTTTTAGCAGTTCCACCAGAGGGACAGGGACAAATTTAAATAAATTTCAATTCTCAGCAGGCAGTAACCACCAACACTGTGGCATTTGACAACAGCAGCAGCAGTTTTCAGTTTTTATTTCTCATCAAGCTGAACTTTTGGCCAGACAGATGTAAAAATAGATTTGATAATTGGGGTTGTTCAATCACTTTTTTCATTGAGGATTTTGAACTCTGAACATTCTCCCTTTGGGGCCAGGCTGCATTTGATGCAGCACTGGGATGGGACTGGCAGGAATTTGGATTTCCTCTGGGATTTCCTCTGGAACTTTGAACATTCTCCCTTTGGGGCCAGGCTGCATTTGATGCAGCACTGGGATGGGACTGGCAGGAATTTGGATTTCCTCTGGGATTTCCTCTGGAACTTTGAACATTCTTTCTTTGGGGTCAGGCTGCTTTTGATGCAGCACTGGGATGGGACTGGCAGGAATTTGGATTTCCTCTGGGATGGTACCTGTGGGTCAGTGAGGGACAGTTCTGCATCCCAGAGCTGCAGGAGTTTGGCTGTTTGGTATTAACCCCCCCAGGAGCTGAAATTCTGCTGAAATCCCTGTTTGGGCTCGTCTGTCTCATCCCACCCCCAGTTCCTCCTCCCTGGCTGCAGCTCCTGAGGATTTGCTCCCTGCCTCACCCTCAAACCATGGCCTGAGCTCTGGGAGACCCCCCAGGCCAGCCCTAAACACCATTTCATCCCCCCAGAACTGAAACAGGGCTTAGTGCTGCTTTCCAGGCTGGATTTATCAGTTTTGTTGGAATTTTTTATTAGAAGTGACATCCCACTCACAGATTCCACCATTCCCTGTCCTGCTCCCTGACATTTATTCTCTCCTGCCTCGGATCTGGATGCCAGCACTTGATGCAGTTTTATTTACCAAATCAATCATGCTCTTGCCTCTGAAATATTCCTGTGGACAGACCATTTGCAGCTGAACCCAAAATTGCTTTTTTCCTGCTCGTTGGGAATTTAAACCCAGCAGCTCTGGGAGGGAGCTGAGATTTGGGCAGGGAGCCCAAAAGACCCCCCCAAAAATCCCCAAAAATCCCCAAAAATCCCCAAAAATCCCCAAAAATCCCCAAAATCGCCGCTGATTGGACCGGAGCGGTGTCAATCATCCGGGCCAGCCCCTCGCTGATTCCCATTGGCTGCCGGAGCGGGCGCCCAAAAAACCCCCCAAAATTCTCAANAAAAAAAAAAAAAAAAAAAAACCAACAAAAAAACCAAAATCCCCAAAAAATCAGCCCCTTCTCCAGCTCACCCACACCAGGAGGTAAAAGCTGCTTGTGGTGAACTCCAGATCCTTCATCACCAGAGGAGCTGGAAGTTTCCCAGCCTGACACACCCCAGGAGCCTTGGGAATGTGGGGTTTTCCAGGGAATCTGGGGCTCTGCCAGAATTCCTGGCCCTGGGGACTCTCTGGAGAGCTCAGGGTCTGTGCCAGAGCAGAGCCCAGGCAGGGCTGTGTGAGTCTGATCCATCTCCAGGGGATCCCTCCTGCTCCCAGGGGATCCCTGCTGCTCCCAGGGGATCCCTGCTGCTCCCAGGGGATCCCTGCTGCTCCCAGGGGATCCCTGCTGCTCCCAGAGACACCCATAATTCAGATTAAATGAGTACCTGGCTGAGCAAATCCTGCATTCCCAGCAGGATTGTCTGGGATGTGATGGGATCTGCCAGCCCAGAGTTACCAACACCCCCAGGGTGAGGGGTGGGCTCACAGGGAACTGTCCCCACCCTCATTTGGTGTCACTGGGGTCGCCTTGGATGCTGACAAAGAGGGAGTGAGCAAATCTCAGTCCTGAGCTCCTCAAACTGCCCAGACAGAGCAACCAAACCATGAGGAAACCAAACCATGGGCCCTCAGCCCAGCACTGCAACCAAATTTGGGGTTAAACCACTGCAGAACCCTCAAATCTGGGCTGGAATCCTGCCCTAAACCATCTCAAAACCCCAAATTTGGGGTCAAACCCACAAAAGCTCCCTAGAACCCCCAAATTTGGGGTTCAAAAGCCCTAAACCCTCCCCAGAACCCTCGAATCTGGGCTGGAATCCTGCCCCAAACCACCTCAAAACCCCAATTTTGGGGTCAAACCCACAAAGGCTCCCTAGAACTGCAACCAAATTTGGGGTTCAAATGTCCCAAACCCTCCCTAGAACCTCCAAAGTTGGGGGTCAAATGTCCCACAGCCTCCCAGAACCCCCAAATTTAGAGTTCAAATGTCCCAAACCCTCCCTAGAACCTCCAAAGTTGGGGGTCAAATGTCCCACAGCCTCCCAGAACCCCCAAATTTAGAGTTCAAATGTCCCAAACCCTCCCTAGAACCTCCAAAGTTGGGGGTCAAATGTCCCACAGCCTCCCAGAACCCCCAAATTTGGAGTTCAGATGTCCCAAAATCTCCCTAGAACCCCCAAATTTGGGGGTCAAATATCCCAAACCCTCCCTAGAACCTCCAAATTTGGGGGTCAAATGTCCCAAAGCCTCCCAGAACCCCCAAATTTGGAGTTCAAATGTCCCAAACCCTCCCCAGAACCTCTAAAATTGGGGTTCAAATGTCCCAAACCCTCCCTAGAAACCAAAAATTTGGGGATCAAATGTCCCAAATCTTCTCCAGAACCCAAAAATTTGGGGTCAGGTCCCCCCAGATGACACCAACACCCCCAAATCCGGGGCTGAAACGTTCCATGGGGTTCGAGCGTTGAACAGGGTTAAATTGTGCCCGTTTCAATTCTGTATTTCCTGACCCTGCCTCCCCTCCCCGTGGCTGCCCAGGTGGAGATCAACCTGAAGCGCTACCCCACGCCCTACCCCGAGGACCTGAAGAACATGGTGAAGTCTGTGCAGAACCTGGTGAGCAAACCCAGCCTGGGCGTGCGGCCCGAGAGCGCCGCGCCCGCGCCCGAGCCCGCGCCCAAGGACTCCTACGAGCACAAGTGGCCCCTGGCGCCCAAGGAGATCTCCGTGGAGGTACTCAGGGGCCTGGGCCCCTCCACCATTCCAGAGTCCTTTTCCTTTCCACCATTCCAGAGTCCTTTTCCCCTCCACCATTCCAGATTCCTTTTCCTTTCCACCATTCCAGATTCCTTTTCCCCTCCACCATTCCAGAGTCCTTTTCCCCTCCACCATTCCAGATTCCCTTTCCTTTCCACCATTCCAGAGTCCTTTTCCCCTCCACCATTCCAGAGTCCTTTTCCTTTCCACCATTCCAGATTCCTTTTCCCCTCCACCATTCCAGAGTCCTTTTCCTTTCCACCATTCCAGATTCCTTTGGGGTTTTGGGTTTTGATTCCCCAGGGGGTGTTTGATCCGCTCAGCCCTCCTCGTTTCACCTGCGAGGGTTTGTGTGGAGCTGCGGGGCTGGGTTCAGGCTTAGACTGAGCTGCTGAGTTTCTTCCAGTTAAAATTCAGCTGCTTCTTCCAGTTTGAGATTGAGATCCTGAGTTTCTCCCAGTTTGAGCTTGAGCTGCTGAGTTTTTCCAGTTAAAATTCAACTGCTGAGTTTCTTCCAATTTGAGATTCAGATGCTGAATTTCTTCCAGTCTGAGATTCAGCTGCTGAGTTTCTCCCAGTTTGAGACTGAGCTGCTGAGTTTGTTCCAGTTAAAATTCATCTGGTTCTTCCAGTTTGAGATTGAGATCCTGAGTTTCTCCCAGTTTGAGCTTGAGCTGCTGAGTTTTTCCAGTTAAAATTCAACTGCTGAGTTTCTTCCAATTTGAGATTCAGATGCTGAATTTCTTCCAGTCTGAGATTCAGCTGCTGAGTTTCTCCCAGTTTGAGACTGAGCTGCTGAGTTTGTTCCAGTTAAAATTCATCTGGTTCTTCCAGTTTGAGATTGAGATCCTGAGTTTCTCCCAGTTTTAGACTGAGCTGCTGAGTTTCTCCCAGTTTGAGATTCAGCTGCTGAGCTGCAGTTTTAGACTGGGCTGCTGAGTTTCTCCCAGTTTGAGCTTGAGCTGCTGAGTTTCTCCCAGTTTGAGATTCAGATGCTGAGTTGCAGTTTTAGACTGGGCTGCTGAGTTTCTCCCAGTTTGAGCTTGAGCTGCTGAGTTTCTCCCAGTTTGAGATTCAGATGCTGAGTTTTGTCCAGTTTGATCTTGAGCTGCTGAGCTTCTTCCAGTTTGAGCTTGAGCTGCTGAGTTTCTCCCAGTTAAAATTCAGCTGCTTCTTCCAGTTTGAGATTCAGCTGCTGAGTTTCTCCCAGTTTGAGATTCAGCTGCTGAGTTTCTCCCAGTTTGATCTTGAGCTGCTGAGTTTCTCCCAGTTTGAGATTCAGCTGCTGAGTTTTGTCCAGTTTTAGACTGAGCTGCTGTTTCTCCCAGTGCTTCTGAATTTTCAGGCTGGAATCTCCCTGGGTGGGAATTTTGCTGTGATTTATCCCAGTGCTCCATTAAATGTCAATGGTGTGACAGAATGAGGGCCCAGGCACTTTTTCCATCCCATTTTAGCTTTTAAAGCCCCCTGGGTGCTGTCTGGCCCTGCTGTGCCAGGAGGTTCTGCCCTTGGCATTGCTGTGAGGAGCAGGGATCCAATTAACCCAGCCCAGAGTTAATGAGGAGGGAGCAGGGATCAGCCCTGCACATTCCCAGTGAGCTCCAGCTCCTCCTGGGCTGTTTGCCCAGCACAGGGACAAATTCCAGCCAGGATTAATCCCAAAAGGTGAAATCCTAAATCCTGCTGAGCCTGGCCTCACCTGCCCCACCAAACCTGTGTGCAGGCACCCTCAGAAACGAGGGAAATCCCTTCCCAAGGGATTGCAGAGCTCTGCAGCAATGCCAGCACTCCTGAGGATCCTTGCAAAGCTTTAGTGCTGAGAGGAAACAAATGAGGAAAAAAGATTTTCCTTCCTTTTCATTGCTTTATCTGAATTTTGTGATGAACTCCTTGTCCTTGAAATGCCCCTGTGGCCAGTGCTGTGTGCAGGAATTGCTCTCCCTCTGCCTTTTTCCCTGTCTGTGGCACAAATATTGCACATTCAGCTGTGGCTGCTCTCCCAGTGCTGTTTTATTTGCACTTAAACATTTTAATTCCTTTAAAAAAATGACCCCTTAAAGTTTTCTCTTCAAGTTGGCTCCAGAAGGCTTCAGCTCTAGGCATGATTTCAATTAGGACTAAAATATTGAAGTTAAATATTTATATTCAACTAAAATAGTTAAGTTAAATCACTCATGTTTTCATCTAAATCTGAAATCTTCAATTCCACCATTATTCCTTTTGACTCATTAAATTCTCACTGTGTAAATCTGCTCCTTGATGACTCAGGCCATGAGTCCTGACCTTCTGCTCTTGTTGTTGAATATATAGAATTTATTTTGTATTATCCACAGTTTGAACTTGAATATCCTCAACAGTTTTCTGTGGGTTTTAATTATCCCTACGTGTTTCCATCTGGAATTTATCCACGTGGCCTGGCAGAGGTTTGAGGAGTTTGCTGGCTGTGGCTGATGTGGCCTCCAGAAATCAGGGGTTTGCTAATATTTGTTAGAATAAATGTTAAATTTTTCAATGGAAACACGGGGATTCCAGTGAGCTGAGGCCAGCAGGGTCCTGGAGCTGGCAGGGGCAGGGAATTCATCCCCAGGAGTGGAAGGAGGGAGGAAAAGGCAGGGACAGGAGGAGCAGGGTGACCCTGGGGTGCTGCAGGGACAGGAGGAGCAGGGTGACCCTGGGGAGCTGCAGGGACAGGAGGAGCAGGGTGACCCTGGGGTGGTGCAGGGACATCCCTGGGGCTGTGCAGACACAGAAACCCCCAGAACTCTGCAGGAAGGGCTCAGATGCTGCAGCAGAGCCCAGGGTGATTCCTCAGGTGCCCCAGGGACAGAAATCCCCCAGAACTCTGCAGGAAGGGCTGAGCTGCTGCAGCAGAGCCTGGGGTGACCCTGAGGGGACACTAAAAAATGGGATTGCAGTTTCCTCCCTCATTGTCCCCCACAGCAGAGCTGGGAGCTTCCCCTGTTCCAGCAAAAATGAGATTTCCTCTCCTGTGTTTGTGGAGATGAGGGAACTTTTTCAGTTCAGATTTTAATTTCCCTGACAGAGACACAACTATCCCAGCAGCTAAAGACAAGAAAAGGGAAGTTCTTGCCCTCCCCAGACACCAGGAGGGTTTTTAGCTCTCACCAGGGTGCTGCAGGTACAATTCCTTCTCCTTGGCTTCCTGCACCAGGATAAAGCACACGGGAAGTGCAGGCGAAGTGTGAATGGTTTTGTGAACAATACTGGCCTGATTTCAGTTGTAACCCGTTAAATAAAACATAATTAAGCTCCATTTGCTTTGCAGATAATTAGCAGACAGACTCAAGGCTCAGTTAAAGTGCACTTTGAAATTGCAGGTGTGCTGGGATGTAGCTGAGGCTGAAGGCAGCTTCTGATCCCAGGTAATTGAATTTCAGGTGCAGTGCTCACTTTTCATCCTCAGATAAACCAGTTTCTGATCTCTTCTGCCTTTCCCTGCAATTAATTTGCACGTGTCTCTTCAGAAACTGTTTCTAAATAATGAAAGGGAGCATCTGGAATGAGGAGCTGCCTTTCAAATCCACTGTGCCATCCTTCACCTCCATTCACAATGAGCACGCAATGTCTTGATTAATCATCAATTAAAACAAACCTCTTCATCATCCTAATTCTCTTTTGAAAGATGTGGGGTTTGGCCAAAGAGGAGTCTGGGATTATTTAGGGAGTTGTGCTGCCTTTGCATGAGAAACAGTGAGGAATATCAAAATCAGCAAGTCAGGTCTGCAGTTCTGTTCTTGGTGTGTCTGCACTGAGAAAATCCCACATTTCCTCCACCCCATCCCTTCCCAGAGCCCTGGGCTGCTCCAGGCAGATTCCAGGAGTCTGCTCATTCCAAACCTTCTGCCCCTCCAGATTATAATTTAATATTCTTGTGTTCTCAGCATGAATTTTGGGTGATTTTTCTCTTGCCAGTTGTTTTAATGGTTTGTACCAAGTATTTTCTTCTCACCACAGCTCTCTGCCCTCTTCCTGCATCCTTCCCCAGTTAATCCTGGGGAATAAACCCTGAGGAATAAACCCTGGGGAATAAACCCTGGGGAATAAACCCTGGGGAATAAACCCTGAGGAATAAACCCTGGGGAATAAACCCTGGGGAATAAACCCTGAGGAATAAACCCTGAGGAATAAACCCTGGGGAAGAAACCCTGGGGAAGAAACCCTGGGGAATAAATCCTTGGGAATAAACCCTGAGGAATAAACCCTGGGGAAGAAACCCTGGGGAATAAATCCTTGGGAATAAACCCTGAGGAATAAACCCTGGGGAAGAAACCCTGGGGAATAAATCCTTGGGAATAAACCCTGGGGAATAAATCCTGAGGAATAAACCCTGGGGAATAAACCCTGAGGAATAAACCCTGGGGAATAAACCCTGAGGAATAAACCCTGGGGAATAATCTCCAGCTCAACACAATTGCATTTACATCTTCCCTTTCTCCTTGCAATTTTCTTCCTGTTGGTGACCTTTTTGTTCTTCAGCTTGTAAGAAAAGGTCCTCTTAAAGGGAGTGGAATTAAATGGAGTGTGATTTGGGGCTTTTACAGAGTATTTCACACCTTCATGGCAGATTCACAAATGCCAGAGCACTTCTTTCAAAAGTGCATTGTTTTTTGTTGGAATAGCTGGGCTGAGGGATGAAAAGAAAAGGAAAATTCTATAAAATAGGGAGCTTTGTGCAGCTGAAGTTCTTGTCAAAAACGGAGCTGCTGGGTCCTCCTCTCCTCCAGCCAGGGGGGCAGGTTAAGCTGGAAACTCCTGGAAGTTTCATGCACAATGTTGGGATTCCAGGTGCAGGATAAAGAGACCAAAGAACCCCCCAGGAGCCCCCCTGGCTCTGGGAACAGCCTGGAGTCACCCCTGGAAGGTCCTGGCAGGGAGGAGCAAGCCCAGAGCTCAGAGGTACCGGCAGCCCTGGGCTGCCCAGGGGGAGAACTGAGCCCCCCCTGCACCCCCTGCACCCCCTGCACTGCCCAAGGGGCTCCCACCAGTTTGTCCCCTGCACTGGGAAACCACTGGGAGCACTGGGAGCACTGAGAGCACCCAAATCCATGCATGGGGAAGGGAGGGCTGGCCTGGGTCACTCCTGTGGGAATCACCATGGAACTGCCTGAACATCAGCCCTGAGGGCACTGACTGAGCTGGGAATATTCCTGATATTCCTGGCAAGGTCCTGCCTCCTGCTGAACAGACACAGAGGGTGGGAAATGGTGTAAACACAATTTAATCCTCCAAGGATACACGTGGCAAATGCTTCTGCCAATCTCTGTCACTGCAAAAAGTAGTTTGTGGCAGTAAACCTCTGAAAGTTCCTTGTAAGTAAAAAACAAGAAAAAATATCATTATACATTCCAGCAATGCAGATCTGGTGTGGGTACTGCAGTTTAAATTGGTTCTCTGATTATTGCCCCTCTCCAAAGTCACTGCAGAACCTTTACAACCTATCAGGGGACAGAGCTCCTCCTGTCACCCATCCCTGTCCCCCCAGGACACCCCCCCTCCCCATCTCTGAGCTTTCTGAAGGGTCAGAAAGGCCCCAAAATTCCCCTTGGTGCCTTCATTCCCTCCTGGGCACCCCAGGGGCCCAAATATCCTCATTTAAAATTTCTCTTTCCAAGGATGAGTCCCACTCTCCTCCCCAGTTTAACTGGGGTTATTTTCAGCACACGTCCTCTGTGAAGGTCAGGTGTGCTGAACTCTCAGAAGTTTATTAAACCCAAATCATTTTAATTTAGCCACAAACTCCTCAGAGACAAAGCCATTTTAATTAAGTAGAGCTGAATCTGGGGAAGGCCTCACCAGAAATAGCCGAGCGAGGGATCCTCCCTGCTGAAATCCCAATTGTTTACACTCAATTTGTGTTTATTTCTCTCCACTGGCAGCAGTTTGGGTGACCTTGACTTCATCAAAAATGTTTACACGGCCTTGATGTGTCTTGCAAGTTCCATCTGGTGTGTCCACGTTTGCAGAACGAGCACATCACCCTGGTTTTGAGAGGATTTGAGAGGATTAATTAGAATTTTCTGCTGACGAATCAGCCCTCTCTGCACGGTGGCCTTGGGGTGTCTGAATGCTGAGGAGGGGAGGGCTGGGAGCTGTGTGTGCTGCCCTCTGAGGGGTTCCCTGTGCTCACTGTGCCTTGTTGTGTCCCTCAGGATGCCTTTGGACATCCTGGCACTGAGATGAGGATAGGGGAGCTCCGTCCCTCCATGCCCGAGACGCCGCTCTACCCCCCCAAACTCATCCTGCTGGGTAAAGACAAGAAAGGTACTGATGGATTTGCAGCCTTTGAATGAACCCTGTGCTGGGGATGTTCCACCTCTGCCTGTAACCATTGCCCGTGGACATTGTGCACGTCTCAGTCCAACCCAACAGATTTAACTAAAAATGTGTTTTGTGGTGTTTGCTTCCCGACAGATTTAACTAAAAATGTGTTTTGTGGTGTTTGCTTCCCGAGTGCCCCCCCTGAAAGCGTTTGCTGTGTTTTGTTTCAGAGTCGACAGATGAGTCTGAAGCAGATAAGATCCATTGTCTGAATAACAGCGTTTCCTCAGGCACTTACTCAGACTATTCCCCTTCCCAGGCTTCCTCAGGCTCCTCCAACGCGCACGTAAAAATGGGCTCCCTGCAGACCACGGCTAAAGAAGCAGTGAATAACTCTTTGTGGGGGAACAGGTGTGACATCTTTCCTGACACAGCTTCTGCCTCCCTTCTGTCCCTCACAGTGACCCTGGCAGGGTGTTTGGGTTAAAAAAATCCATGTTTTTTATCCTGTGTTGGCCGTGCAGAGCTGGCCAGCCCCTGTATCCCAAAATCCCACAGGGTTCAGCTCTGTGCCATCCCCAGGTGTTAAAGCTCCTGGAGCTGGAGCTGGTGCTGTTGGTGTCCCATCACTGCTGTCCCTGCTCCCTCTGCCCTGGGCCTCCGAAAGGGTTTTTGGAAAGCCACAACCTGCACTGGGAACATTCCAGGCCCAGCCTGTGCTGCCTGTCCTGCCCCAAATCCCCTCAGGGGTCCCATCCCCAGCTCTGCCCAGTTAAGGGCTGGATGGGACGGGCAGAAACCCCTCTGGCCTCTCTGGTTAGGAAGGGGGAACCCTTCTGTGGCACTCATCCGTTATTTTTACAGCAGGAAAATCTGTTCAGCAGGATTGCTGGGAACACAGCAAGGAGCCAGCCAGGCCTTTGAGTGACTTCTTAGCTTCTCCATGTGTGTCCTGACACAGTCTGTGCTCCAGGGCAGGAACTGCTGCCACCATTCCCGTGCCAGTGGCACAACGGGGTTCCCAACAGCTGAGAGTAGCTCAGATGGTGCTAAAACCACCGAGGGGGGCAGGTTTGGTTCCTGACCTCAGTGAGCCCTTGTGGGGCCCTTCCAGCCGGGAATATTCCTGATAAAACCACCGAGGGGGGCAGGTTTGATTCCCAGCCCCAGTGATCCCTTGTGTGGCTGTTCCAGCCGGGAATATTCCTGATAAAACCACCGAGGGGGGCAGGTTTGGTTCCTGACCTTGGCAAGCTCTTGTAGGGCCCTTCCAGCCGGGAATATCCCGTGCTGAGAATTCCCAAATCCTCCCGCAGCCGGGGCGTAGGCGGCAGAAGGCCAAACCGTGGTCTGAGGACGGCGGGGCCGGCGTGCTGGCACAGGGGACATTTTATCTTGTTCCCTTCTCTTGTCTTTCCAGGCTGGCGCAGTCGTTCCCGCAGCCCCTGGAGACCAAGCCATTGCTGAGCCAGCGGGAGGCGGCTCCGGCCGGGAGCGTCCCGGCGCGCCCGGAGCGGCGCCCGCTGAGCGACGCCTTCGCCGACAGCTGGAACGACGGCTCCCACTACGACAACACGGGGTTCGTGGCCGAGGAGAGCGCGGCCGACAGCGCCGGCACCAACGCCCTGCTGGGCACCAAGGCCAGGAGCTCCTCGGCGCACGGGCGCCGGCCGCTGATCCGGCAGGACAGGATCGTGGGCATCCCCCTGGAGCTGGAGCAGCCCGCGCTCAGAAACGCACACGACTCCGAAGTGCCTCCTCCCAACCCTTGGCAAAATTGGACCAGAACCCCCAGTCCTTTCGAAGACAGGACAGCTTTT
>VXBR01004646.1:18078-30133 GCA_013400215.1 Cisticola juncidis
GCGGCAGCGCAGGGGCTGACAGCCCCCCCAGGCTCCTGGGTGGAGCTGCGGTCTGGCCCAGGCTGTCCTGAACCCGAGCTGGCACCATCGCCGTTCTCCTGCCACGCCGACGTGGAGCGGATGCTGCTGGAGGCCCAGCTGGAGACAGAGAGCAGTGATGGGTGAGTCCCGAGGGGGAGCTGATCCCCAGAGCCCTGCTGAGCTGGAGCCACAGGCTGGGCTCGGTGACCAAGGGTTTCTGTTTGCAGGACCCTGCTCGTGCTGGGCTCCCCAGCCTGGGATGATGATGGAGCCAGCCATGGGAGTGATCAGCCAGGGGAGAGTGAGGTGCTGCCTGCCCACAGCCAGCCCCAGCCAGGCTGCCCCCACCCCCGGCAGGTGAGGGAGCTGTCCCCACCACACCCTGCTGTGCCCCCGGGCCCTGCTCTGACCTGTCCCTGTGTCTCCTTCCAGTGGCATGTGCCAGAGGAAGCCAAGTGGAGGCAGCGACGCCTGACAGCGTCCCTGGGCTGGGCCTGTACCCGCTGCCCTCGGTACCTGCCTCCAAAGTAAGTCCTGTGTCCCCCAGCAGCACATCCTGCTGGCCTCTGTCCTGCTGGCCCTGTGTCCCAGTTAACCATGAGCTTTTCCCAGGGAATTTGCCTTTGTGTGCTCCCCCCAGCCAGTGCTGTGGAGCCTGCAGGGAGGTGCAGTGGGGAGGAAGAAGAGACTTTTCAGTTCAGAGCTGCTGCTGCTCTTCATCCCCTCACTCCTGCTCAGCCACCTGCTGACCCTGGGGCTGGGGTGAGTGTCTGTGGGGTCTCACCAGGGGACTGGGGGAGTAGGAAACACTTCTGCATTTGGGCTGCTCATCCCTGGTGCTGTCATGCACCACTGCTCCCAAAGGGGCCCAGCAGCCTGTACCAGTGCCTCACAGTCACTCTCTCCAATCCAGGATCTACATTGGGAAGCGCCTGGCAGCCTCTTCAGCCAACCCTCTGTGAGGAACTGGGCAGGCAGCACCCGCTGCTCCACTGGGAACGCGGGGAGAGCCCGGCACCAGCGCAGCCTCACCGCTCCCAGGCCCCACGGTTGTGGCACGAGGAGCCTTCTCCCCGTGTCTCTCCCTCAGCCCTCGCCTCTGGAGCTGATCCCACTCTCCCCCGTAGACCAGAACCTGCTGATGGCAGCTCCCAGCTGCAGGCAGCCCCTGCCCTCCCCAGCCCCTGGTTACGGGTCCAGGTCCCCCTGTAACAGACTGTAAATACGACTGAGCCCACTAGAATAAAGAGCCCTGTGCCAGCTCAGGGGCTGAGCAGCGAGTCCCCTCCCTGTGTCCAGCCAGCACAGCCTGGCTCGGGAAGTGACCACGGGGCTCCCTGGGGCCCTTTCCTGCAGCAGGAGGGTGAGTCCCTGTGCTGTGGGGTGGGGATGGGCCCTGGGTGGGCCGTGGGCAGGCAGGGGTGGGTGCTGGGGCTCACAGTGGTGCTCAGCCCCACGCCGGTGCCCGGCTGATGCGTTTGCCCTTTATTAGCCATGGTTGCAGGGCAGAGGTGGGAGCTGAACGTGGCACGGCCACTCAGGGCAGTGACACCTGCCTGGTGCAGGTGACAGGTATGGGCAGCAGAGGTGGCACTGCAGAGTGTGAGGCTGCCAGGGCCCCTGTGCAGTCCAGGCCAGGAATGTGTCCTGGTGCTGCAGGATGGGGTGGGCAGCCAAGGGATGGGAGCTCTCCCATGAGGGGGGAGCAGGAATCACGCAGAAATGCCACTGGGGAAACCTCTGGATCCCTGCCACCAGCACAGTCTGTGCGTAGCTCAAGTGGAGGGATTGTCTTCATGAGTGGGAGCTCAGCATGGCATAGGAAGCACCCAGTGCGTGGTGGGTGGCACATCTAGAGGGTGGCAAGAGCCAAAGCTGGCGAGACACGGGGTGGCAGTGCCTGGTGCACACAGGGACTTCCCTGTCTTGTAGAATGCTCTGGGTGTCAGTGGTGCAAGAGGTGCTCCAGCAGGTGAGAATCAAGCAGGGCTGTGGGTCCAGCAGGTGGGCACAGGGGCACTCTGGGCAGGGGTGGCCCCTTCAGGTGGCACCAGGTCAGAGCTGTGACAGGCGCTTGGACTTGGGTGGTGGCAGTGGCGGTGACTTGAGGCTTCTGTTCCCATCCACCGTCGGGGATGTGGATGCCTGTGAGCAGAGAGGGACGTGAGGGGTGGTGGCAGTGGGGTCTAGGGCCAGCCAGTACCTCCCCCCCAGTGCCTCCCCTCCAGTACCTTCCCTGCTGCCGCAGCGTCGCTCTGCTCCAGGAACGTCTCGTACACCGCCAGGCTGAACTTGCGGGGCAGTGGGGGCAGTTTGCTGGCGCTTCTCACACGGCCACCGAATCCCGTGGGAGACAGGGACGAGCCTGTGCAGGCAGGAGGGGTGGGATGGAGGCTCAGCCAGCCCGGGGCTGCACAGGGCCCATCGCTGTGCCCAGGGCTGTGGGGCCAGCGCTCCTGCCTGCAGAAGTGTGGCAGTGCTGGGCAGTGGGGACAGAGGTGCCATGGGATGTGAGCCCAGCCAGGAGCACAGGGCTGGCTCCCACCAGGAACAGCTCTTTGCACCAAGACCCAGTGGCACAAGGTCCAGGATCAGTGGCTGCAGCCCCGCAGGGAGTGTTAATCAGTGCCTGTGCTCCCACTCTGTGCCACCACAAGGGGGTGAAGGGAACTGTGCTGGGGGTGATATCGGAGGGCACAGCCCTGCTCGTGAGGCTGCAGGGACTCTCAGGAAGGTGGCCTGGCAGGTTGTACCTGCAGTGCTGGGCTGAGCACCGGCAGCAGCTCGGCTTGGCAGGGGCTGTTTCCCATCAGCGCTCAGGCTGCTCTCGCTCACGCTGCAGGAGAGTCTCCGCTTCTCATCCTGGGGCACAGAAGGAAGGCTCAGCACCTCGAAGGGCCAGGCTGGATGGCAGCCCCTGCAGCCCGTGGTCTCCAGCCTTGTGCCACTCCAGCCCCTGCTCCTGTACTCCCTGCAGCAGGAGCTGCCATCAGCCCCTCAAGGGGTCCCGTCTGGGCTGGGGGCTGGTGCTGTGCCCAGGGCCAGGGGCTCTGGGTGCAGCAGGACACCCAGGGGAGTGCGAGCAGGGCCCCAGGGAGGCCCCAGGGCTGTGCTGAGCATCACCTTGGGCTCTGGCAGCTCCGAGATGGACTGGCGCGGGTCCTGCCGCCGGGGCCCGAAGATGGAGCTGGCACGGCTCTCCCTGTGCTCGTTCCTGTGGTCCTCGCTCTCAGAGGGGCGGGGGGCAGCCTTTGGGGTCTGGGGTGCCGCCTTTGGGGTCTGGGGTGCCTCCGTGCTGTGGGGTGACAGGGACAGGTGAGGGGCAGCAGGGGAAGGAGGAGCAGGGGGATGCCTTGGACCAGCTGGAGCATCACTGGGGGCGGCTGCACTCAGCAAGGCACCATCTACAGCATAGCTCAGCAGGGCAGGTTTGGGGGACACGAGGGGATGGCTCAGGTGACAGCAGTGTCCAGGTGACCCTGGGGGCTGCACATGGGTTGTCTCTCCTCCATGCTCCCAGTAGGGACAGACTCCTGAGATGCACTTGACATAAAGGGAAGGTGGAAGGGCAGAGGACTGGGGAGGTGGGAGAAAAGCACCTGGGCCAGAGTGAGGGAGCTCAGCAGGGAGGGCTGAGGGAGGTGAGAGGGGACGAGCAGCACTCCCCACTGCAGCACTTGCCTGGCTCCAGCGTGGCTCAGCCGGTCCCAGTCAGGCACCCAGGCTATGGACCGGGGTCGGCCGCTCCGCCGGTCCTCGAAGAACATCTGAGACGCAGCCAGGAGGGATCAGAGGGCAGAGCCTCCCCAGGCTCAGCCAGGGCCATCAGTGCCCTCTCTGTGCCAGTGTAGCCCCCCCCAGCAGTGCTGTGCCCTCTCCAGGGGCAGGCAGGGACTCTCACATCCCCCTTACCCAGTGCTCCTCACCCTATTCCTGCCCCAGCTGTGGCCTCAGCCAGCTGTCCCCTGCTAACCCACACCTGCGCTGGCTTGTGCAGTGTCACCCCCCCGGTGCCAGGCTCTGCCTGTGGCCCCAGTGTCACCCCCACGGTGCCAGGCTCTGCCTGTGGCCCCCAGCCATGCCCATGCCCACGGCGCTGGCACTCACCATCTCCCGCACGCCGTACTGGCTCTCCACCTTGGCCCGCAGCTGCTCAAAACACTGCTCCATGCGCTCGTGGAAGGGCCGCAGGTCCTCTGTCACCTTCTGCCCGTGGATCCGGATGCCCTCTGCCAGCAGCGGGATCTGTGGGGGAGCAGGGACTCGTGGGGCTCCCTGGGATAGGGATGGAGCTGTCCCTGCCAGAGGGAGGCTGCAGGTGGTACCTGCCAGGCAATCAGGTCCTTCAGCTTCTCGATGTTCCCTGCATCCTCAGGGTGCTCCTGCATGTAGGGCTCCTGGAAAAAAGCCTGCAACGACCCTTGTCAATCCCACTGCCGGGCTGGCCCTGCTGCACAGAGCCTGGGGATGGCAGAGTGGTGCCAGTGCTCATCCTGGGTATGCCCAGCTGGCCCCAGCACAGCCCCTGCAGGTCCTCACCTTCTCATACTTAGCAAAGCCACCCATGACTGCAGGGTCCACGATGCCGTTGAGCAGCATGGAGAGAGGGTTGATGGGCAGGCTGGGGTCGTTCTGGTGCCGGTTGATCTCACTCATGATTTTCTCGTTGGTTTTCATCATGGTCTCAATGGCGTTTTCCAGGGGGGAGATGATGATCTGTGTGCAGGGAGGGGTCAGAACTCGCTGGCACAGCCACCTCCCCCTCCTCACTACAGCTGGCAGGGTGGGCTCTCCCCAGCCTGGCAGAGGGACCCCTGGGGCTGTGCACATCTCACATCTCACCCCCTGAAGCCCCTCAGACCCCTGGCACTGGGTGCCTGGGGCTAAGCGAGAGCCCATGGGGATGTGCTGGCCATGCTGGTCCCTGCTCCCAGCACAGGGTCAATGCCCTGGGCACGAGGCAGCAGGGAGGCTGCAGGAAACCTGGGTCATCCCTGGTGTCACTTTGGGGGTGCAGCTGTGCCACGGTGGGGTGCACAGCCTGAGCACCACGGCAGACACAAGTGCAGCACTCATGCAGCCACACGTCCTTGTGCCTGCAGCATCCTGTGACAGCCCAGCCAGGGCACATCACATCTCCACTGCTGTGGCTCCTGAGACTCTCTGGACGGTGGCCAAACACCCCCTCTGACAGAGGAACAAAGCCCACGCACAGAGCCATGGCAGCAATGCCTGACCCCCCTTCAGCGCCTCTGCTGCTCCCCACATGCTGTCCCTGCTGCCCACGGAGCGTGGCACAGGCAGGACACGTTCCCCATGCCCCAGCCTGAGCCCTTGGCAGGGCTGGGGACTGTGCCCACCAGGATCTCAGGAGGGCCCTGCTGCCCCCAGCCCCTCCTCACCGTCTCAGTGGAGGTCACAACGAACCAGCGCAGGATGCCAGGCAGGGGATAGGCTGTCCTGAAGGTCGTCCGCTCAATCCACATATTCTGTGGGAAGAGCAGCAGTCACTCCCCCCCTTCTCCCATCACCCTGGGTCACCCCTGGCTGCCCCACGGCATGGGGGGCTCCCATCTCCATGGGCACGGCACCACCACCTTCCCCATCCCAGGACCAAGGATCCCCTGTCTCTCCTGTGGACCTTTAGCTCCTTGCTCTCCCCACCAGCTCCCCCTCCTGGCTGGGGGTCCTGGCAGCTCCTCCCAGCACTCACCGCAAATTCATTGTCGGGATCCTTCGGGCCTCTCTTGAAAGGCCGGGAGTAGCTGAACCGCTGGACGTGGTTGGCTTTGTAGAAGCTGTGGGGAGGGAAGGGACAGAAGTGGGAGAGGACCCTGCTGTGTCCCACCCACTCACAGAGCAGAGCAGGGGCTCCCCGTGCTGGACACTCACTTGGTGATCTGCTCCGGGATGCTGCGGCCCTTGAGCCGGACCCTGCCTTCCTCTGCCGGCTGGACGGTGAAGCACTGGATGTCTGCGGGAGTGAAGGAGCCACCAGCACACACCAGAGGGCAGAGCTGCTGGGGAGGGGGGCTCCAGAGCCCCGAGGGGCGAACCCCAGGGGCACAGAGAGGCATTTAGGGAATCCCCACGTGCAGAGTGACCAAGCCACCCTCCCAGCCCTGTCCCTGTGCAGAGGATACACTGCCCTGGGGAGTCAGTGATGTCCTGGCCAGGGGGAGATGTGCTCTGCAGCTTCTCAGCGTTGGGGAAGGGGCTCAGCAGCTGCATCTCGAAGTCCTCACGCCGCTCGTACTCCTTGCCCCGGTAAATGAAGATCTTGTTCTGCAGAGGGAGAAGGTGGCAGCTCATCCCTGTGCCACAGAGTGGGGCTGGTGAGCCCCAGAGCACCGGGGTGCTGGTGCTGATAAGGCTGAGCCCCCTCCCAAGCAGGAGACACCCCTGCTAGAAAAAATATCACCCCAAACGCAGGAACTAGAGGAAAAACAAAGAAGGCACATGGAGAATCAGGTTTTGTGCCAGCCAAGCAATGTCACCGAGCACAAATCCTGCCTGAAAAATTTATGGTGGCTTTTACGAGGGTGTGGCAGCGTGGGTGGATGGGGGGAGAGCAACTGGACTTGTGCAAACCATCTGACCTGGCCCCCAGGACACACGTCCACCTCCAGGACAGACATGGATGGGACAGACACTGGGTAAGGAACAGGCTGAATGGTGACACTCAGAGCTGTCCACAGCTCCACATCCAGGTGGAGAACAGTGAGGAGAGGGTTTCCTTGGCTGCTGAGGTGGCAGCTGTGGAGCTGCTCCTGGCTGTGCTCACCCTGAGGAAGGTGGGGAAGCCCTGCCCGTAGTACCCCACAGCAAAGTAGTCCGGGCTGGGCCGCAGCACCTTCAGGATCTTCTCGTAGAACTTGGCTTCTCGTTGCTGCAGAGCAGAGGGGCAGGATGAGGACAGGATGGGGCCCTGCAGACCCCCCAGCTCATCCCCACC
This sequence comes from Cisticola juncidis, assembly GCA_013400215.1. Lineage (NCBI taxonomy): Eukaryota > Metazoa > Chordata > Aves > Passeriformes > Cisticolidae > Cisticola > Cisticola juncidis. The sequence continues at coordinate 25,055 of VXBR01004646.1, forward strand.
ACCCTGCCCTGCCAGCAGCACCCCCAGCCCAGCCAGGCACCCACCAGGATGTCACTCAGCATCTCGTAGTCGAACACGTGGCTCTCGTACTGCTCTGCCAGCTCCTTGCAGATGTGGATGGCTTCCTCCCACATCTGGAGGAGAGAGGGGCCAGGACAGAGCCCCCCGGTGCAGGGTGAACCGGGGAAGGGGGCACCAGGGACTTCCAGCAGAGATCACCTTGCCTGTGGGGGCACCTGCCCCCCTGCCCCCTGTGAGGAGCAGGAAAGGGCTCTCCTGTGGGGACTGGTGGTCCAGTGGGCAGCAGAAGGACTTTGCTTCCCACCATCTCTCCATCCCCCAGCCCACCTCATCAGGCCTTTGTCCTGAGATGTCCAGGCTGCCGGGTCCTGGCAGTACAAGGACAGGGCTGGGATGTGATGGGACAGGAGGGGACAGGGATGGGATGAGGGACAGTGGCTCTGGGGTGAACCATCCAGCCCAGGCTCACTGCAGGGCAGTTCCAGCCCTTCTGCAGCAGTGGGGAGTGAGGGGCTGTGCTGAGAATGGGGTCTGGGAGCTTGGAACAGGCAGCAGTGGTGGCAAAGGGGCCAGGCTTGCCCTAAGCCAGCCCAGCTCCCTCCAGTTGCAGGGTTTCAGAGGCTGCAGGGTCTGTAGGAGCAGGTGGCCACACTCACCTTGCCCTGGTCGAAGTATTCGATGATCTGGTTGTACAGAGCCTCCTTCAGCTGGCGCTGAGTGTGCAGGTGGAGCCCTTGCGGGGCTGGCACGGGGGCTGCATTCGACTCCTCTGACCACTGCACAAGGGAGCAGGGACCTGTCACCCCAAGCCCACAGGGCTGTCCCCTCCCCAGAGCCCCCCCGTGCCCACCGCCAGCAGCCGAGCGTGCAGCAGCAGTGTGTAGGCTCCCTCCGTGTAGTTCTCATAGCTGATGTGCAGATCCTTCAGCTTGTACAGGTACCTGGGGGTGACAGAGCCGTGTGTGGAGAGGGACAGTCCCATGTGTGGGGCACAACAGCATAATTTGGGCACACAGCATCCTCACTCTGCCCTCAGGGCGCTCTGCCAACCCCATCCCACTGGGAATGCTCGGGAGGCTCCACCCCAGGTGCTGCCGGAGCTCCCAGGGCTGTGCTCACCTGATGTACATGGCCTGGCGGTCAATCTCCTTGTAGAAGTTCTGTGGAAAGGCAGATGAGGCTGTATGAGTGGGCCCAGGGGTGGCACATGCCACAGCCCCCCACGCTGCCACCCTCTGGGCCATGGTGCTGCCAGGACTGTCCCCACACAGGGATGGGTCTGGCCATGTCCCTGGGAGCTGCACGGTGACTCCCAGGGGACGCCAGCTCTGGCACCACGTGTGTCCCCTCTCTGCTCTGCCAGGGGCACCGTGGGGACTTGGGGAGATGCAGGACAAGCCCTACCAGCCCTGGGGAAGCATGGGAACAAGCCCTGGTTGTCCCAGGGAGCTGGGGACACGGGGATGAGCTGTGCCAGCCTCGGGGATGTGGAGCAGTGCTCACCAGGAGGTTGACGGTGCAGCTCATGCTGTAGGTCTTGTTCTCGTCGTTCATGACAGCCCGGTAGTCCAGGAGGCGCTCCAGGAGCTCGCTCACCAGCCTCACAAAGTCCTCTCCAGGCTTGGCCAGCTCGGGGTGGCTCTGGCAGCAGCTCAGCAGGCTGGGGAAGAGAGGGGGCCACAGGTCCCACTGCACAGCCAGCTCAGTGCTCCCACCAGTGCCCTGCTCAGCACCAAAGGGCAGGGGCAAGGCCTGGGCGGAGCAGGGGCATCACAGGGGCAGGAAAATCCTGGGGCAGGGATAACACCTGGGGCAGAGGCATTGCCTGAGTCAGGGGCAATTCCTGGGGCAGGGATAACACCTGAGGCAATTCCTGGGACAGAAGCATCACCTGAGGCAGGAGTAATTCCTGGGGTAGAGATAACACCTGGGGCAATGGCATCAACTGAGGCAGGGGTCTCAAGGCATACGGTAATTCCTGGGGCAAGACAAGGGTAATTCCTGGGGCAGGGGCTTCACTGGGGGCAGGAGCATGGTCTGGGGCAGAGATAACACCTGGGGCAGAGATAACAGCTGAGGCAATTCCTGGGGCAGAGAAAACACCTGGGGCAGTGCCATCACCTGAGGCAGGGGTCTCACTTAAGGCACAGAGTAATTCCTGAGGCAAGACAAGGGTAATTCCTGGGGCAAAGATAACACCTGGGGTAATGGCATCACCTGAGGCAGGGGTCTCACTTAGGGCATAGAGGGATTCCTGGGGCAGAGGCATCACCGGGGACAGGAGCATGGCCTGGGGCAGGGAATCACAAGATGGTGCTCAGGCACCAGCCCTTCCTCCCCGCTGGTCCCGTTCCCTCGTGGCACTCTCCGAGCACAGCGTGAGGAGGAGTGGGATGGCAGGGAATGGTGACAACAAAGGGTCGTGCCCTGGGGGAGGAGGTGGCAGGGATGTCACCGCACACTCACATGCTCTTGAAAAGCTGCATGTACTGCTCGTCCCCGCGGCCGCCCTCCACCTCGCTGTCCAGCCTGCGCAGGATCTCATCCTCAAACTGCGGAGAGGGGATGGAGATGAGCCCATCCTGAAGAGTTCCCGTCCCCGCTGCCAGGCCGTGCCACTCCCCCGGTGTGGGTGGTACCCACAACCTCCCAGCCCATCCCGCTCCCCCGGGAGCAGCCTCGGCGCTCACCCGGCTGAAGGTGCCGGTGAGGCGGTGCTCGCAGAGCATCATGTCAAAGAAGATGGGGATGGTGGACTTGCGCAGCTCCAGCTCCGGCACCAGCGTCATCTCAAGGATGGGACCCACCATGCCCGGGATAAACTCGATCTTGCGCTGGCCTGGGGGGACAGGGAGGGCTGGGGGGCAGATCCACACCCGTGCAGGCTCCCGTGCCCAAACCTCGCTCCCCACACCCACTCTGGGGACAGTGCTGATCAGCCCACAGAAACCCAAAAATCCCCCCAAAATCCCTGCACACCGTGGCTCACCGAGGCTGTACCACATGTCCCGGATGGACGCTCCAATGGTGGCTCTCATGTCCCCGTACCTGCCGGGACAGAGGTCAGTCAGCACTGCACTGCAGCCCCGGGTGAGCCCAGCTGGCTCATCCTAAAATCCCTGACCTCGTGGCGTGGTGGCAGCCCGGGCCAGGCAGGGTGGGCACTCACTTGGCCAGGATACTGTTGCGTTTGGCAGGGGAGAAGTTCTCCAGCTGCAGGGAGTCCTGGGTGAGGAAAGCCACGGCCAGGTGGAAATAGTTGTTCCAAAGCTGCAGTGGGAGCACAGGGATGAGCGCCAGGCTGGGTGGCACAGTGGGCTGGGGACAGGCTGGGTCCTCTCCCGGCCCAAAGCAGGGCTGAGGCATCGCCCACCCACCTGCAGCTCGAAGTTGCTGTTGCTCAGGAACATCTCAGTTAAGGTCGTGGCAAAGTGGTTGATGGCACGGAGGAACTCCCTGGGGTGAGTGAGCACTGAGTGAGGGCAGCACCGGCGTGCCCCTGCCCAGCCTGGCGTGCCCCTGCCCAGCCTGGTGTGCCCCTTGCCCAGCCTGGCATGCCCCTGCCCAGCCTGGTGTGCCCACCACTGTCACACAGAGGGGTGAGGTCCTTTGTGCCCACTTCAGTGCAACCAAACACTGCCCAGCTCACCAGTCCTGCACATCCAGGGCCATGCTCTCCTGCCCCAAGACATCCCAGATGCTCACACCTGTCCCATTGTCCCCCTGCGGGTCCCTCCTGGTTCCTCACCGGTTCTGCACCATGTTCATCACCACCCAGTCACCGGGGTACACTGTCTTCCCAATCAGGTCCTTGAAAAGGATAAAAGTCTCCATGAGGAAGTCCTGCAAGGGAGGGAAGGATGTCAGGAGCTGTGCTGGACTGCAGCACTCGAGGAAGATGCTGTGAGGGACGTGCTGGTGCTGCCGTGGGGAGCACTCACCATCAGCTCAGGCCGGGAGGGGAATGCCTGGATGTAGGAGCTGTAGTGGTCCTTGTCCATCTGGCTCAGGATGGCGGCCATGCAGGCCACGTAGTGGCTCTGGGGGAGAGGAGCTGCTCAGGCCCTGCTGGCTCCTGCACCATGGGACAGGACACTGTCCTTGTTCCTCCAGTAGGTTTGTGACCCAGACCCCAGCTGCCTTGGGGTCTCTTCCCTGGTCCCTTCTTCCCCAGCTCCCCAGACCTCTTCTCCTGCCCCCTTCACATCCAGTTCCCAGACTGTGTGTCCCACTCCAGGGGTGGGATGGTTCCTGCACCCACCATGATGCCAGGGGGGTGCAGGTGTAATTACAGAGTGGTGCTGAAGCACCTCTGTCATTTTTGAGATGATTTAAGGCCATCTGTGGATGTTTTGGGCATTTTGAAAATGGCAAGTAGGTTCCTTCTGGAGTGCCTGCAGTGAAGGGTCCCAAACGGAGCTCCACTCCAGGAGCTCCCAGCTTTGTAAAAGGACAAGTGGAGAGTGAACGGGCAAGATGCTGCCCAGAAAGCTGCCCCAGAGACACACCCGAGGCTGGAAACTGCAGGAAAGAGCAACTGTTTCTGGGGTGAGAGCATCGTCTGGCACACTCAGGAGGAGGGATGGCCCTGCCGTGCCCCTCTGTCACTGATGGAGCTTTGTGAGTGCCCAGAGACTGCCGTGCCGTGAGTTCTACGAGGGCAGCACCGGGCACCGGGCACCACTGCCCATCCCGGGTGCCGCAGACACCTCCCAGCCCGGCAGGTCCGGCCCTGCCGGCGCTTCCTCCTGGATCCCGGCGGAGACCGAGCCCCGCTGCAGCCCGGGCCAGACCTCGCCAGCTACATGCAGACCAAAGCAGACTGTTCGGGGAGGGATGTGAGCGCTGCTGGCGACCGAGGGCTCCAGCGTGGCACCACCAGCCCCTGGGCAGCCCCGGGAGCTGCCGCGGGGAAGCAACGTGAGCCCACGGCCAGCCCCGGCTACGAGGGCTTTGCAGGGAATTCTCTTGTGCAAAGCAGACGGATCAAACCCCGACAGCTCCCGCTCCTTCGGGAACCCGCGTAGTGCCACAGCCCCGCGGCCGCCCCGCCGAGCA
>VXBR01004648.1:0-94640 GCA_013400215.1 Cisticola juncidis
ATATATATATATATATGCGTGTGGGTGTGTGTGAACATATGTCATATATGTATATATCTCTTGAAGTGCCTAGAGGTTCTCTCTTTTAACTTTACATAAAAAATTAATGAAATAAACACTAATGTTTGCAGACATAAAATGAAGACAGCTGAGATTAACCATGGCCTTTAAAATACATATGCTTTCTTTCTTACCCTTATTTTTGTGTTTTCTGCTTAAACAAAGGAACCTCCCTCGTACCCAGGCAAATTGGTAATATTCACTACTGTTAACATCAGTCCATAACAAGGGACTGTCAAAAATTGGAATAATTCAACAGTGAAATAACACACCTTGTTTCTATTAAGAATATAAAACTGTGGGGAAAAAAAAAAAAAAAAGACTCCTGTGTTTCTGTCCAGACATGGAAATCATCAAGAAAACCCACTTACCTAAAGAATAAAAACTCGAGACTGACAGCCAAACAAAAAAATTGCTAACTGAACATAGCTACGTGCAGAGAGCACAGACATCTGAGTTGAAAACACCATTATTGGAAATACAATTTTTGATTTTAGAAGACAGATTTTGTAAAGGCCGCAGTGTTAGCCTTGGTTCTGGATAAGAATGCCCACCTACTTGGGTAGAACTGTCATATTTCCAAACAATGAGCAGCAGGGTCTGCTGCAGCAGCTGCTGGAACTCGTAGTGGCTGTTTCCCACCATCCCCAGCAGTGGGCACAGCCAGAGCTAGCTCCTCCACCCCACTGGTGCAGCTGAACTGAGAGGGAGGAAAATAACCTTCATCTCTGAATAAAAAGTCTTTGTAGATCACACTCATTTTAATTCTTTTTCTTTTTTTTTTTCTACTGAGCTACGGAGTCTATTATTTTAGCTTCCAACAGAGTTCTTAAAATCAAAATAATTCATCTCATTTAAGGCAATTCTTTTTAGCTGTTGAAGTCACTCTGTTCTGCTGCATCATTTATGACCAGATTGCAGTCTGTTCTCTGCAGAGTATGGAGAGAGAGTAAAAAATGTATTGGTTTGGAGGTTTTGGATTTGGTTGGATTGTTCTCTTTAATTTAGGGTTTTTTTTGCTGGTTTTTTTTTTTTTTTTTTACTGGAGATATATAAAGCTTCACCACAAAACAAGTAAAATAGGGAAATAAATACTCAACTACTAGAACAGTAGACTACAATGTACATTTTTCATGTTACTGTCTAATTTTTATCTATACCATGTTTATTGGAATAAAGAAGTCCTTATGAAGGAAAACAATTTTCATGTGACAATTCACTCCCTAATACAGAATTTACCTAAAATGAGTTTCAGTGGTTGAAGAAAAGACACAGCTAAATTTAATTTTTAAAAGTTTTTTGGTTGGTTGTTGGTTTGTTGGGGTTTTTTTGGTTTTTTTTTTGGTTGGTTGGTTGTTTTTTTGTAAATTTTTCTTTACATTAACCTATGGAAATATTTATGTAATTCATAAAGTTAAGTTGCAACTCTAAAAACCACTTGAAATTGAGAAAATGTCAGCTATTTTAAGATAGGTGAGCTATGACAAATTTCTTGCCCATTTTTGCTGCCTTGCATTCAGACCAGTCCTTCTTGAACTTGTAGGATGAGATGCTAGAGGAGAAGGGAAGAGAAAAGACAGGAAAGGATGCATCTTTTATAAATGCAAAGTCTGATTTACTAATAGGAAATACTAGTGAAGAGTTTTGTTCTGTTTTCTATAACTTAGGTATTATAAATCACTAAGTAAAATGACATCATATTCTGTACATTTAAAAATCCCATCTAGATATAAGATTTCATCATGTATGAAGCATTTAATATTTTTAAATGCTATAATAAAATTGATTTTAGTCCAGTGACTGTATATTATAATATTTTCACATCTTGACACCAGTCTGGAGATTTTCTGTAGATCCATTAGCAATTTCAATAAATTCAGGTGAAAAGTATAACAGTTGCATGATAATAATTTTTAAAAGACAGGTGGTGTTTCATACTAAAGTGAGATTTAAAAAAAATCAGTTTCTTTGTTAATGGTGATGTGAAAGTAAGTATATTCAGGAACATCCTCTCAATGATTAAGTTATAAATTTCACTAATCTTCAGAAAGCTGAGTATTCAAAACCACTGTTCCAAATTATTCTTGCCCAGCATGATGAGAAGTTTCGGTAAATTTCCCATAATTTCTCATCATCAGAAGTCGTAACACTTTCTTATCAATTCATTATTGATTGCATCTTTAGAATGTAATGTTTTGAACAATCAAAAAGAGGTTTTTCATAGTTTATTTTCTCAGAAATAGTCTTGATAACAATGTTTTTGCTGCTCATTAACTCTTTTGAAATGTCATTCTCATCCAGACTGTGACCTTGAGGTTGGGAGAATCTGGGATGCAGTAGAAGGTGAGAGGTGCACAGCTCAGAGCAGAGCAGAAGAAAAGGTCATTATATTCTAGTGCATCATTTAAAATTCACTGCAGTATCACAGAACCCTGTTGGTGTAGTTCTGTTTGGAACATTACCAAGACCTAAGTTTTAATTCAAAACATGCAGTTTAATTTTGGTCATGTTCCAAGCTAAATTACATTAGTAGAGCATTGTAAATAAAGCAGTTGCAACAGAGGAATGAAAATATGACAACTTCTGCTCTGCCCCTCTCTCCATTACATCATTGGCTCTTCTGTAGTATTAAAAATCTGGAGTGAAACTGAGCTCTTCAGGATGCCAGCTTCATGAACTCTTCTACTTAAAGTTCAAAAGAACATTCTGGCAAGAGAACAAGTGTTAGTATGTCAGAGAAATGTTAAAAACAACGATGATAAGAGAGTGGGGAAGAGCAGCATGACAATGTGACACTGCCAGTCTTCATTAGGCTGAATCCTCAGTAGATTTCAAGGGCTGAACTATGAGATGCACAAATTTGGCCATATGCCCTGAATTTCCCATTGCATGTATTTATAAAATCAGTCCTTTAGCACAGTGTATACATGTTGGAACAGTCTGTTAGACTGAATTGGACTTCTGCATCAGTAATACTTACACTGTCTTCAAAATACCAACCTCACTGAGGAGAAGTTCATCTGCTTATGTGACAAATAGGTCTACACAATCTTCCTTTTGGAAAACAAACCAAATTACTAATGTCACCTTAGAAAAATATAAATAATTTTTCTATAATACATAATTACACACTTTGGTCTCTATATGTCATATTTTATATAAATTTAGATAATCATAAACTGAAAATATATATTTTGTTTAATTTTTTTTGTTTGTTTTAATAGGAGTGTTCTTAGAATCCCTCCAGCTAGAAATATCTGCAATGCAGCTGGGATATTTCCATAGCTAGGATGATTCATGCAAGATAGTCTTCAGCCAGACAGCTTGAACTTTGTGGCTGGGAAAGAAGTCCAAGGATCAAAGTGATGCAGTGATTTATTATCAACATATAATTACCCATCAGTGAACTATAAATTTAAGATAAGTATCAGCAATGCAGGAGATATACCACGTTATCAGACAGTTGCAAAATTTTATGCACATAAATAGATAACACCAGGTTCAAGTATCTAAAGGATTGCTGCAAAGGAAATGGAGACTCCTTTTACAAAGAGTCACATGAAACAGATGAGGGATGATGAGTAAAAGTTGCTCCTGGGGAGATTTCTATTGACTACAAAGTAAATTTTTAACAAGAGAACAATCAGCTATTTGAATCTTCTCATTTGGAGGAGTGATCAATTCCACATCAGTGGACATTTTTCAAGATCCAGCTGGACAGAATGCTGGGCCATCTTGTCTAGAACCTGCTTTTCTCAAGAAAGGTTGGACTGGACAATGATCCCTGAAGTCCTTTTGTGACAGACTGAAATGATTAATGGCTTAAACATCAAAAAGCAGAGGACTTTTGTCCACTGTAGCAAATGGTCCCAAGAAGCAGCTGCTCCTCTGGGACCATTAAAGCCCACCTCTCCCTCAATATGCCTACTAACTGGAATTTGGTCTGTGAGGGAATTTGAGATAAGAGAAAGGCACTGCTATTGTTCAATTATCCCAGATCTAAAGAGAAGCAAGCAAGATTGGGGAGGAAAATGTATCCACAAGTATGAGAGACTGGAATGTTAATGTCTCAATCACAAGTTGAGGACTGCCACCTCCGGCTACAAGCTGGTGTTGTACAAGATAAGGGAAGAGGCTGATAAGAGATAGATCCTGCAAGGCAGGATAATGTTTTTTATCATCCTAAAGTCCTTACACAAATGGCTCAGCTGTGAAAATTCCCCTCTGGAGAAATAACAGGACATTGACATGAGAGGCAGCTGTAGCATATCGGGAGGTGTCATGGACACTCCCAAAGTGCTCCATCAGCATTACATCAGTGTGCAATTCCCTACCCCAGGAGGAGTACCTAGGTGTTTCCCCTGAACCTGAGCTAATAAAATGCATGAAACCTTGCACTTTTGTGGACTTCTCTTACCACCTGACAGATACAACCTGTTGACTGCCACTTCAACAAGCAGATATTGAAACCACAACAACCAAGGCTGGTTGAAAGGTACACAGCTGGTGACATCTTTCTACCTTTGCCCTTTGCTTTATTTTCCGTATACATTTTCTTCGGTATTACTTTTATGCTTTTATATTGCTATATTACTTCAGATTACCCTTTCTCAAACATTTATGCCACCATCTTGGAATTCTGTTTTAAAGAAACGAATTTCTAACAAGGACACCATGTTTTGTATCAGTGTTTTGCGGGACATTAAAAACCCCTGGAGAGTCTTCAAGAGGTAGGCCCAAGTGGGGGGATTACCAGGGCAACTGTTCTCCTGCTGGATGTACCTGCTAGATATACTAATTAATTCATCTTATAAAAATATAGAAATTCAGTCCTGAGTATGTGCATAGCTATATTTGTGCACCTGAAAGCTTTCATTTAAGAGCTGCTCTTTATATCACCACTTTAACAGTTTTCAGAAAGTCTTTCAGTTCTAGGCAACAGGCTACCCTCACCTTCTGGGGTATCTTGTAACACCTTTTCAACCTATGTTTGCTACACCCCCATTTATTATTAATCCCAAGCAGGTGCTTCCCCACAAACCACAGCTCAGGACAGGGGTTGCAGGCCCCCCCTTCTGTGCATGTGGGAATCCCTCCATGCACACACCTGCTCTAGGACACCTGAGTGCCCTGGCTGCCCTTCCAGGGATGAGTGACAGCCCCAGGAGATGAGCTCACATCCCCAGGGTGCAGGTTCTGGAGTATGCCTATGGTGGATGTGTGTGACATGTGGCAGCAGCTGGGGATACCTGTAATGTGTCCATGCTGACAAGCCCAGGAGGAGCCCACAGTGCTGTGAGGCCACATCTGGCAGGGTCACATTTCCTGTTCCTGTCTTCTCCCACCTGTTATGAACCCATGTGTTTTGTCTGGTTTTGCTGATTCCTCTGTTTCAGAAATCTCTGTAACTCCTTGAAGAGTTTTTAAAGCGGTCATTTTCCTCTTTAACATTATCAGTCTGAGGAGAAAAGCCCTCTCAGGTAGCTTGGTGTTCCACAGGGTAACACACATTACTGGCCTGCTGTTTGCTTTTCCAGGTGTACCATGCAAACCACAATGAAACCACCCCACCATGAAGCTCAGCATGAAACCTATCCAAGAATCAAAATATGTGCCAGGTGGGCTGAACACCTTTTATTAATCAGTGTGCCAGAAACATTTCATAACAGAGGTTTTAATCTTCAGAGCAGTTGACTCCATCTACCTGAAATGTGGCTTGCAATTGCATCTGAACCTTCAAGCACTACTGTAACACAGACAACTAATATCATATGAAAGCAAAGCTCATGCAGGGAATTTACTGTGGCTATAATGCATAATGCATATGGAAGCCATGAATGAGATAAGGTGAAGGTTTTCCTTCCAAAAGAAATTTTGAATGGTTGTTACCTTTTGTATGTTTTATAACTTAACTCTAGTCTATAGGATTCTACTGACTTCAAGAATAGTGTAGCCACTGGGACTAGGAAACTGTCCTGCTGTACTTGGCACTGGTGAGGCCATACCTTAAGCTCCCTGCTCAGTTTTGAGACCCTCACTTCAAGAAAGACATTGAGGTGCTGGAGTGTGTCCAGAGGAGGGCAACAAAGCTGGTGAAGTGTCTGAAGCAAATTTTATGAGAAGTGGCTAAGGGGTTATTTAATTTTGAGAAGAGGAGGCTCAGTGGGGACCTCACTGCTCTCTACGAACTGAGAGGAGACTGTAGTGAGGTGGGTGTCAGGGTCTTCTGCCATGTCCCAAGTGAAAAGATGAGAGGAAATGGCCCCAAGGTGCACAAAAAGATATTCAGATTAGATATTAGAATTTTTTTTTTTCACTGAAAGTGTGGTCAAGCATTGGAATAAGTTGCCCAGGGACCATGATGGAGTATCTGTCTCTCAGATATGTTCAAGTGGCATCTACATTTGGCACCTGGGGATAGGATTGAGGTGATACGGTGATTATGGTGGTGCTAGGTTTTTAGCTGAACAAGATGACCATGAAGATCTCTTCCAACCTTGATCATTCTGTGGCTCTGTGAAATCATCACCAAGCTCACATTGTTTGCACAGGTGAATAATGACATACATATCTACCACTTTGTTAAAATTCACGTGCCCAGCATTATAAAGCTGACATATATGTGTACGCCCCTCAAAACCAATAAATGTACAAAGAGAGTATTCAAGTAACATACAAAAAATTAAGAAGAAAATATGAAACGTGGATTATAGAACATAAGAACATAGAACCTACTCACATTCATACTCTTGTTATTCATCAATAAGATAATATATAGATCAAATAAGAACATCAATCTGAATCTAAACCTAGCTGAACATGCTAGAAAGGACAGAATATAGACTGTTCCTACATTTGTTTAAAACCCTTACCAATAAGAAAGTTGGATTGGTTTTCCATTCTGATTGAAAAAATGAAAGTGTAACAGTATGAACTGTTGGGAAAGCCTGGTGTGCTCAGGTTACATGGTTACATGGTAACATGGTCTCCTCTCTATCTGTAAACAGAAAGCTGGGCAAAATAAGCCTCAGTCAATATGTCCTATTTCAATTGAACTTCATTATAACTAAAAATCTGGTTTTGTACTCAGCCAGTTATTCACAGATATATAAAATCATAGAGTCATTCAGGTTGAAAAAATACCTCTAAGATAATTCTAAGTTAGTCTAGCACTGCCAAGTCTTAAACTTTAATATCTACAACAACAGTGTTTTGCAACTGCAGGAGTAGGTAATGCTAACTGGAATAAATCATTTGAAAACCCAACAAACTCATGCAGATGAAAAGTGTTGTACATACCTACCTGATATGTTGGTTCTGTTTATTATCAGGAATTCACCTTTGCTTCATGGCCCACTTTTAATGTAGATGAAAGATGTACTTTATTAATAGCTTATATTAAATGCTGCTAAAATACAGTCCTTAGCCACTGCAGAGTCATTAGAATTGATAAGGTCATCCCATCATTAAATGCAGCAGCAAACCCAGGCCAAAAGTAGCAAGTGTGTTGTAATGAATCTTAGCTATTATAATATTTTCACACATAAGGGTTTTTTAGAAGTGTTATTGCTTAGATGCCTGTCCTATTCACTTCTTTTCTCATTGGGTGCCAAGCATATAGGGCTTCATTTGCACATTTAAACAAGGTAAAATTAAAAACACTGTTCCACTGTGTGATCATTTAAAAAACAAGTGTACATAGACTGTTTGCCTTTCAAAAAAGTCTTTCCCTGTCACAAATACAGATTCTTCATACAGAAGGTAAAGTCTACATCTATAGCATAAATAAATAAATAAACAAATAAATAAATACATAAATGAAACTTTTATTTAAGTAAAATTTTATATTGGTTTTAGTAAATTTCACTTAGTAACTGCTATGTCAGGAAGATGCTTGGCTCAATGATTGCTAGACATGATATAGGCAAAAAGTAGAATTGTAAGTATTTAAACACTTTGGGATGAGTGGAAGCCTATTCAAGCCACTGCAATCTGTACATTAATCTGACATGTTTCAAGTCAAGTCATACATTCCTCAGCTGCCTGTCTATTAAAAAAGAGAGAGAATTGTGGATTTTGTATTTCACTATGGTGATGTGTATTTCACTGTGGTGATTGTGAAATGCACATTTGATAAAGTAAATTCAAAACAAAAGTGATTCAGAATATTACATGTACAGTATAACTTACACAGCCAATGGAGAGTAATAATCCTGACATCCTGATTAGACACACAAACAGTGCTGCTGAATTTAGATAATTCTACTGCTTCTAGTATGTAGCAAACCTGTATGTGTTCTGAAACTTGGTGCTATTGCTACCCATGCTGTTAATACTGTGGCATTCCTAATATCTGTTAAGAGCACTGACTGCAAGCATTCTCAGTGTAATCAGCTGCAGTAATTTACAATATTAGATAAATGTAAAGCATCTGGGTACAAAGGAAGCACATACAAAACCTGTAATTTCTTTCAAAAAGAATAGTTGTCTTTTTTCTGATAAAAGTTGCAGAATAATGAGATAATTTTCACTGGACAGAGTATAAATAACTTGCTCACTACCAGTGCCACATCAGGTGGTCTGCCTGCTGTCCTCTTCCATAAGTTCATTACTAGACTTAAGAAAAATCTCAAGACAGCAAGGTCTCAAGCAGTGGGTGGAAACGGTCAGTTTACCATATGGTGAGTGAACTTCATGAAAACCAATTTTTTTACTCAGTGAAAGATTATATCTACCAATTGTAAAATAAAGAGGTTTAAACCTGAGTAGAATTTTATACAGAAATTCTCATCATTTGCTATTTCACCTTTGAATTTTTCAGCCTTCCAAGCATGCAGACAGCATTGTGCAGAGGTTTTTCTCTTCTGTCACAGCTACAAAGAGTTTTATGTCCCTTGTATGATACTATACTCTTCCATCAGGATAAGATTTCCAGCTACAGCTGCTGATTCATTTATTCACTACATTTATTCAATGAGATTTTTTTTCTGGGTTTTATGAAGTGTGATGACATAGTATTCTCAGACGAGGCCTAAAACATTACTTGGGGAAAATTATTTCTGAATTTAATATGATCAAATTATCTAAGATGTAGCGTTTTTCTTCATCCCCAAATGAATTCTGTCATACTTTTCCCAGCACTAACAACAGCCTTAGAAAGGTATTATAAACTTATAGTAAAAGAGGAGCATTCTAACAGAGCGGGATAAAAATGGTGGCAAGGGAACATATTTGATTGAATTTTACAAGCTGGAAATCTTTTTTTTTTTAATTCTATGATCTTATAATGGTGTTCATAGAGAGTAATCTTATTTAACTCAACTGATAAAACCATATACTGGTTTTATCACAATCATTGGGAAATGTCTCCATAACTTCAGCAGACTGACCATACAATGTTGATCCAACCAGCTAACCTACCAGATTTCACAATTCCTGGGCAATGGATAAGGAAAGATGCATTCATTTTCTGCAGAAAAGATATGCATCATTATGCAAACACCATGTTGTACTAGACAGTATTTCGTGTTTTGGATTAATCAATTATTATGGTACAACATTATTACTACTTGTAAAGCATTTGCAGATTCTTGCAGAAACAGGCACTGGTGAGTTGCTACACATGATTATCTGCAGGCATATCTCAGATAGAAATATATTTTTTAACTAAAAATTGTCTATCTTTAATAAGACAGGTTAAGTAAAATTGTGTTTTACAGATGAAATAGGCCTGGTTTACAATTAAGAAAAAGTAAAATCATTAAATCAAGCCACACAGCTAATCAGTAGCAGAGTGAAGAACAGTATAATTTCAATTTTCTCTTGTGTGTGTCAGGTCCCCTCCCGTGGCTGCTTTGCAATGGATATGATTTTAGCACTAGGTCCTAGCTTCCTACAGAAAACCATTCATACTCTTTGATCTCTGGAAGTCTTCTCATTCATTTCCTTCTGTTGGTCAAAATGTCAGTTGCCACACACTCATCTCACTCTGGAAAAAGCAAAGACAAAAAGATTAATCTGGTGAACAGCTCTCAAATGTTCCAAAAGACTTGCAAGTGGGTTTATATATAGGAATACACAGGAAATTGGAGGCTGCTATGATGAGTGTTCAAAAACATTCTACCACTTTTCCAGACTGATACTCAAAAACAGCACACTTGTGAATGGTAGCTGCTGCTCATTATCAGTTGCCATTACTGGATATTCACACAGTTATTGCTTGACAATCTTATTCTACATTACCTGTGAGTGCAGCAGAATAGTATATTGCAACACACAAGAGCACTGTGGAGCTGATGTCGTATAGGATGAGCCCTTTGGTCTTTGATTTCTTAGCCAAGGTGAAGGTGGTTCACCTTGTGAACCAGGTGAAGCCTGAGAGGTCTTTCGTGAAGGAAGGTAAAATCCATTTGAGTGACTCCTTTCTTTCCTATCTTTCCTCTCTCATCAGTGGTGAGCTTAAACTCATCTCCCTTTCCAAAGGGAAAATTATGTCATCTTTTCCTCACATAGTTCATATTGTTTCAGGAACAGAGACTTGTTCTGTTTCTGCTAACCAATATCTTCCTTGTCCTGTGGATTACTTGGGTTTTTTCAGGCATCTTTCCTGCTTGTTTTGCATTTCTGTGTTCTAGTTGTGCAACTGTTCCACAAGTGACTGTTTGCTCCTGTAATTTTTAAAATATTATATGACATTAAATATGTTTATGTATTTAATGGGTGGAAAAATATGATTAATTAAGAAACCAACAATCTACTGGTTTTCGCAGGCTGTCAGGCAGTAATTATTAGCCTCAAAAATTGTGTCTGAAATCCTTAGAATCAACAAAGCAAGAAAAAAGAGAAGTGGGATTATTGTCCAGGACTATAGTAGTGTAGCCTTATAGCTACTTATGAAGAAGAGTCTAATTCTCCTAGACGCATCAATCTAACATGAACAGAAACTGGAGAGCTTTGCTGAGAGGAGATTTTGGACAAATCAACAGGAAAATGAGAGAAGCACTACATAATACAATACAGCCTTATGAGGGTCTAAAAGCTACTGAACTCTCCCACACTTTTTGCCAATGCAAAACCTCTAAGATTACCTCTTAATAAGGTGTACTAGATATTGCTTATAACCTCAATACGGGTTTTTTGTTTTATACCTCGATAAGCATTTTTATTGCAATAGGTTTGTAAGTAAAGATTTAACAGCAAAACTACAGGGAAGGGATGGATTTGCTCCAATACAACTTATAATTCATATACATTCACATATTTCATACATTCACTCTATATGTGAATATATGAAAGTTCTGTCCCACTGCCTGAATTACTACTATTTCAAACTAGTGCCAAAAGCAGGGTGCCAATATTATCTCTCAGTAAAAAGGGTTGGTAGGGAGACAGGCAAAGATGAACTTGTTGGAGAGAAGACATTTTACCTGTGGTAAAATTTCATAAGGAGACAAATATATAATCAGGAAGACTAGAATGTAAGTGGAAATTTACCACTGTATCAGGAAGCATGTGAATTTGACGTGTCAGTATCTCAGGGATCATTCACTTGGCAGTGAGGCTGGAGAAGGGCAAACTGTAGTTAAATGGAAGAAAGTATTTCAGAATCAAAGCTGTCTGCTGCTGTTTTTCATTGCCCATGTGGCACTGGTAAAAACTGGGATTATGGCAGGATTACACAGCAGGATAGGCAGAGGAACACTGGTGATTCTGCTTTCGTATAATTAATTGAAAGAGGCACTGTGATATTCTGGGAACAGGAAGAATATTTTTCTGGCAGGCTGCCCCTCACCCTAACCCACAACTGCCTACGGTTTTGCCTGTCTCTGCTCTTTACAGAAAAGGCTGCTGGTTCCAGCAGTAGATGCACAGTCTTGACTGCCAGGCCGGGACAATCAGAAAATCAATCATAGCCAATTAATCTCTTTTGGATATTTCTGAGCTTGGAGACTATTTTATCAGAAGAGGAGGCTTGTTTACAGTCCCCAGGCTTTTCTAGTTCTGGGAAACAAGCTGTGTGCCACAGCCTTTAAAAATCACTACTATATATTTATGAAATAAAAGAACAGTGTCTAACTAAATATTAATCAGAAAGTTCTGGATTCCATCCTAGCTTTCAGATTTTATGATGGATGGTGACTGATTCCTTTATTAAAAGCCATCTCTCCTTTCTCTAAATCACTTAACTCTGTTGGTGGACACTTGCAGCTGCACAGGCACTGCAACAATTTTGCACCTGATGTTGGACATTCATCTCCTTACATAGACTCCTGACACTTGTTCCAAAATCTTTAGCAGAATAAATTTTCCAAGAGTGTCCTGTAATAAAACTTTGAGCAAAACTGAATGTGGCCGAGGAAGAAAAGAGATGGATTTAAACAGATACTAAGAAAGCTTTAGCTTGTGATTTTTTGATTGATTAGGAGCAAATCAATTTCTGATCCCTCTTTCTCAATAAATTTGTTTCCTGCCTTTCTCTGGGAATTGGATACATTTGTTTGGGTGTTTTTTTGGTTTTTTTTTTTTTTTTTGCCAATCCAGAAATATAAATCTATACTTTTCAGAAGGAAAATCTCTTCAGTTGAATTTTGAATCACATTTTGAACTGCTTCAGACATGAAAATAACGTCTCACTAGAGCACAATTAATTTCAGCTTGGATTTAGGGCTTTACTTTGTCTCTGACAGACTGTCCAACCAGCACTTTTCTTTCAACAACAGATACAATACTGTTAATTTAAAGGACCATATTCAAGACAGAGATATATATTTCAGCAAGAGATTACTTGCATTACTCATGGCAAACTAGTGAAACAAAGATTTTTAAACATATAATTTAGTTTTCATTATTTAAACCATTGATTCACTTTTAGCATATCATCCATCTTGGACAACAAAACCCTGGTGATCAATTTTGTAATTTTTCGTAATAATCTTTTTCTTGCTCACTGTTTGTGCTCCATTTTCTTATTGTATTGGACATGAACTGAGAGAATGTTGTTATTTATTTTTAATAAAACATTTTAGTGTTTTGCAAGATGATAGACAAAATATATAATCAAGGTTATGACATAATTATCTAAGGGTGCAGAAAAAAATTAAAGTAAATCTGACATTTTTTAGAGTGTTTTTCAGGACTTGAGAAAACAAAGTATCAGTCCTAAAATAAAGTTGTTTCTATTAATTACATTATTCTGTTATAAATTCTCACTTTGTTGGCTTGGCTGTCAAAAATTTCAGAATCAGCATAATGTTCTCCTCAACACGCTCTAAGTCCAGTATCACATTTCGCAATAAATATGCCTCTAAAAATCTCCTAGCAAAAGGAACAATTTCATATATTTTGTATTTTCATATATGCATATGTTTATCAAGGTATGTCATATTGCATATGTGTGAATGTTGGGAATTATCAAACCTGAAAGCTTCCCTCAAAATGTAATTTTTTTTTCACTAGCAGAAATCTGAATATGGTATGAAAGGAGGAGATTAGGTAAGAAGGTAAACTATTGCAGTCTATTCCCTTTTTTAACTCTTTCACTTTCCATGAGAATGGAAATCCAAAAACTGTATTGATTCCTCTGCTTAGTTGTTTAAAAAAGTAAGATGTAGTTCTTTAGGACTGTGTAATGGAAATGAAGGCATCTCAAAAGCTCACTGGATGATCTGGTGCAAAGTATAAGCATATCCTTTCACTACTTTATTCTGAAATTAAAGAGAACATGCATGTAAATCAGAATAGTCAGACTGGGTTGCTATTTTGAAAGATTTAGAAGATAGCATAGGCCTGCATGTAGTCACCCTTCTGTGTATTCTCTGATTTACCATGTGAACTTGTTATCTACCACGAAAGTATATCCCAAGCTGTCACATCCTCAGGTTTACTGGAAGAGTTGACAATAAAGTGAAAAGCAAAACATTCAGTTACCCTAAATTGATCTATGTATTTACAAATTACTTATCTTCAGAATGAATTATGGCATTTTATGAAGCTTCTGGAAGATATGTGAGTAAGTTTCTATTTCTTTAATTATGCTACTCCGCCCAGTAAAGAATGGGCTTCTCCCTCTCCATTTCACAACTCTACCCAGTGTCTAACATTCAAAATCAGGCAAATTAAAAAATTTTACACTGTTCCTAGAATAATGTCTAATTATGGGTTTATTTAGTACATTAAACCAAGTGTATATGAGGTTTCAAAAGAAATTTAAGTCTTAATGTAATCTCTGAAATATTTGGCATTGTCCTAAAATTAATGAGACTGGAATATTTTCATCACATTATGGGCAGGAGCATTTTCAATAAATTTCATTTATTGTTATGTATGAGTCACAAATTATTATCAAATACAAGCCTTCTGTTCTTGATAAAATGTTTGAATGCAACTCATCATAAACAAATGCTTAATTTTTTACCTGTCGTTCTGAATGTGAATAACACTGGAGGGGAAAAATATTGTTTATTACATAAACAATTTACTCAGTCATCACGAAAAAATAGTATATTAGTTTAATATATGAATTTATGTGTATATTACTATCACTTTCTCATATTGTATATGTTTAATATATTGAAAAAATACTTATTTGTGTGTTGAAATATTGATATTTTCTTTTAGTATTTCATACATTCACATCTCATACATCTGTCTTAGGAAAGAGATATGTTTTGTCTCTCTCTTTTTCCCTT
Organism: Cisticola juncidis; assembly: GCA_013400215.1. NCBI lineage: Eukaryota > Metazoa > Chordata > Aves > Passeriformes > Cisticolidae > Cisticola > Cisticola juncidis. Next base: position 14,748 of record VXBR01004648.1, read on the forward strand.
CCTATATAGTTGTATACATAAACAGGAGGTCACACTAGTAGAAAATTCAACAGATGCTACAAATTATACCAAATCAGATACTTTTAAGGAAAGTTGGACACTTAGTGTTTTTAGTTGGATTACTAATGTAAGACAGGGTACCATTCCTACAATTTATTTTAAAAGTTCATGACCTCTGTATCTGTTTCAAAATATTTTTCAATAACAGAAAATTAACTTAATTGCTAGACAAGCTCTTCCATCAATTTATTTTTGTTATCTCAGTTTACTAATTTCAGCTTTAAATGTGGTATTTTCATGCCTTTTCTTTATGGATTGTCAGAAAAAAAATTACTATAAAGAAATTACTATCCATGATCAAGTACTGTTTCTCCATCCTTGAGAATTAAACTGCCAGAACTGTACATTGTTCCTTTAGGATTAAACTCCTGGTGTTAATAAAAACTGATTGAAAGCAGCATCAGCACCAAAAACTTTGTATGGTTGTGTCTGCCCTGGTGACTTTTGCTGTATCAAGGCAAGTTCTGCCTGCTGCTGGAGCTAAAGTCCCCCTTTTTTCCACATATGCTGAGCACAAATGCAGCAGTAGGAAGTAAAAATAGCAAAGTAGTAAATACCCAAAATAGTAAAAAAATCACAGCTAACAGCTGTGGATAGATATAGTTTGCAGCCCAGGAGTTTTGCAGAGGTGGAGGACACTGTTACCCCTTCCTTTTGCAGTGATTCTTCTTCAAGTGGTACGAGCTGACCCACCCCAGTCACTCTTACTTCTACTCTGCCCCTATGTCAGCAAGCTAAATATGCCAGCATAACTTTTTTCTATGTGTAACAGGATTTCTTAGAGAACATGGACATGACATATTATGGAATGAAATTTGAGCTATCCCAAACTGGGCCTCAGTTTTGGGTCTGTGTAGAAGCAGATAAGCTTGTGGCGCAGTTAGAATTTAGGTTAAGGTGTGTGTATGCATTAGATAGGACAGTTAGAGTAGAACCACGGTAGCTGCCTTAAACTGAGATTGTTTGCATTCCTTTTCACACTGAGTGCCAATTAGAAAACACCTGCAACTAAACTATTTGAAACTGTATATAACCAGCCATTTTGGGAATAGGAGAACCTATGATTTCACCATACTGGTTGTTGCTCTGTCCAGCTTCCATGCAGTTAATAGAGATCCTGGTTTCATCTATGGTCAAGAACTACATCTGAGCACAGATCTGGCTGAAGCACATCCTCCTGGGCACCGGGTACTATGCTGTGGGTCTGGCAAAAATGAGAGAGGGCTTCAGGAATGGATATTACAACGCTGATCATAAAGTCTCTTTGCTATTCTTACTGATGGTTTACATTGTGAGAGGCTTTGCCTCCTGAGCGCACCACGATAGCATCGCTGCACGTGAACACTTCCACTCGGAATGCTGGAGAGCTCTGGCAATTGGCAGCAGGCACGTTTGAGAGGGAGGTGCTGCTGCAGCCCCTGGTGCTCAGTGGTGTGCTGTTCCCACTGAGCATTGTTTGGTGGAGGCCAGCAGCAACCCTGGCTGGGTTTCCCAAGCAGCCCGGTGTGACAGAGTCCGCTGATCCATCCCAACCTGCCAGCGCTCCCACGGCATGCCTAACGAGGGGCTCTGAGACAGCGTGCAAGATAGGCTATTCCCTTCCCAACAACTGATCCTTGCACTTCTGGGGGATTTGTCTTTGATGCTTCTTGCAGCATCTTACAAAGCTGCAGGCGAAAGAGCCAACAAATTTTTCTTCCTTAACTTAGAGGATGCCTGGAGTCAAGCACAAAGACAAATATAATAACAAATGATGTGTACTTAGAAATCATACATTGGACACTAAGTAAAGGAAACAAAGCTTAATATATTTCTGCTGGGATTTCACTTTTATTTTCCAGTAATTTATTTTCCAGGATTTTAGGAGAATTTTTTTTTGAAATGTAAATAAAATAATAATTTTGCAGATGTCAAAATCATGAGGAAAATGAATGACAATATTTGCAAGAGAGAATTCAGAAACTAGAACTCACCCAAAGAAGTAATTTGTACACAGATTTTCTGTTAGGCTTGTGAGTTTTATTCTTTACATGCCTGTACTGAAAACTGATACTTTTTGTTCCAAGTAAAAATAAAAAATAGTTTGACTTGCTCTTCCTTCTCAAAACCTGTTCATGCCCAAGCATTAGCAAACTTCAACTTAAATGCAAGGTGATAATCCATATAGTAGTTTCCTACTTCCTTTAAAGCTCCTACAGCTGTGGGTATACAAATTTTTTGATAATAAGAACACTAGTTTAAGAAATAATCTGAACTGGGTGGAGAGTGAGAAATATGAATAACTTAGCTTAGTTACCTGTTTTCCTCAGAACTTTTTAACAACTCCCTCCAGCCCTTAAAATGCCTCAGGAATACAGTCAAGGAATACTAAAAATGGAACCAACATATTTTTTTGCTGCATGTGTTTTGAAACTGATGGATCTTACTCTCTATTTTTACTACATCATCTCCACCATCGCAGCTGCTGCCAGTCCCAGGCAACAGAAATGGTCTCTTGCCATGTTTTTTCTGTCAGTGTATATTCTACAAAAGCATCAATACAAGATGCCAGCCTCTTCCACTGATGTCACATACCGCTTCTCAGTTTATTTTGTCTTCTTAAATGCTGCTAGGTTCACTTTTGGAGTGGCATACCTAGGCAGAGGTCAGAGCTTTCATTAGGAAACCCAGAACAGAGCAAGGAATATTGATAGACTTCATTGTTTCCTAACAAAAATCTTTCCTGCTTTAAATACTGTGCAATTTTGATTGGGAGTTCAATAGCCATTAGGTCTATATGATGTTTTAATAAGCTATGAAAGGGTAAGATTTTAATTGCTAATTAGCAATAAACATTGATTTTTTTTTTTGCCTCACTGCTCTCCACAGGACAAGCCACTCAGGCTCTTTAGCCTGTATTGTCAGCATTTAATTTCAGCTGTTATCTCTTTCCCTGTTCTCACATTTTTTTCCATCATCCAACTCTTTTTACAGCCTCCAGATATAAACTGGAAAACTTCCAACCCTGAAATTCATATAGAGATAAAAAGCTGCAGCGGGGCCAGGAAGAATGGGGAAAAAAATTGAAATACAAGACTAATGAAGGATAAATATCAAGAATCCAAATTAAATCTCAATTTTAGTAATGACTTTTCAATAACAGGAGTCTATAATCTCTGAACCCTGCTCAGTAAATATATGTTAAACAAAAATATATTTAAAAGCTACAAAAAACAACAAACAACAACAACAAACACCAACAAAACAAACAAAACCCAAAATAAAAACAAACACACATAGAAAAACCCCAACACCCAAACCTGTCAAAAATAGTTTTTACAGTAACAGTATCTTCAGATTACTTGTCAGATTACCTATTGTCCCTGAATTTATTTAAGTGCTAGTTTTTCTGACTGACATCAAGATACTGATGACTTGTAATTTGACTGTTAATGTTACACTTTAGCTAAATGGGGAAAAAAAAAGTTGCTTTTCTGTAACTTTTGGAATCATATTATTTTCAAGTAAGGGTCCCCATGAAAACAAAATATTTTCTTCCACAGTAGGTTTCTTTCTTACCTTTCACTGAAACAAAAAGTAATTCAACTGTTTTACTTCTGTCTATTGCAACTTTGACAGACTTCTTTAAACCTCCATGTGCACCATGAAGAACAGAATGATAAGAGAACCTTATAAGGTTTATGACATGTTAAAAAGAGTTAAATATAATTAATTTCACACTTTTATTTTAAAGCATACATTTTAAATTAACATATATATGGGGTTTTTTATTTTATTTTTATTTCACTTTCAGAAACAAAACCATGTTTTAGTTCAATTCTGACCTAAATAAAATGTTTCAAATTATCATCTGGTTCAGGAAAATGCAAGTATTGACTTTCAACCCACTTTATCAGCTTCTCCTGTATTCTGTTTAAGGAGCCTTTTCCCACTCACTCCCTGTTCTTGGTGGAATCACTCCATGTTTCCAAAATTCCTGTTTTATAAAGTGAATAAAATATTTACTTACTGTTCTTAACTCCTAAAGGGCTTTCTGTGGCTTAATTAGTTAATGTTTAACTTTGAAAATCTAAAGTGTTATATTAGTGCCAAGTGATATCATTATGAAACCTATTAAACCCAGGATGCATGATCAATTAGCTCAGGTCAAAGAACGCTCAGCTGCAAAGGATCTAATTAAAAGTTGATAAATAGAATTATTGACAGCAGGTGATCTATTGTACTACCTGACACTTAAAGTGCACAGAGGGCTATTAGTCCCCAACATGCCCTGCCTTCCTCATGTCACAGACCGAACAGCCAGAGGTTTGAAAAAAACCAATTTTTTCTGTATTTGTTTAAGAGCTTATCAAGCATACTGAGAACCCTTACTCCACAATATCTACAGGCCTGTACTAAAGATGCAGTATGAATGTGGCTAGACAAATGGAATGAATACAATAACATATAAATTATATTTTGACTACACAGGAGGCCATGCTGTTTCCTGCTAAATCTAAAATCTGAAGGTTTTAGGTTGCAAATTTAGTGACAGAGCTTTTTAGTGATATTATAAACTCATATTGTAGCATTTGGGTTAATATTGTCAGAAAATTTTCTTTGTCTAAGCCAGGAATTTCTTCTGCTTCAAAGATAATGACACAGAATATTTAGCTACAGTTTTGAAGCTGAGGAAATATATCAATATCTTTTAGCATTTCTTGTCACACTGATTTTCTGGATACGAATTGAAAGGAGGAAGGATTCTATCAATACAGATGTATTTATGCTCTTCATCTTTTGAACTGCATTTATATTGTGTTTTGTACTAAAAAAAAACCCAAGCAAACCAAGCCCAAAGCATCAGATTACAGTATAATTTGAGATTACACTATTAATTTATTGACATTTTTCCAGTGGTATTTGAGTGAATGTTTTCAGTGCTAGATCTTCAGAGATCTAAAATACTGGTTCTTGGAGCACTGGTCCTCTTTGAGCTGTTGAGTGAACAACAGCATAGCATTGTCCAACATAAGGAAGATAACCATGGTAACTCCAGTAGAGCATGCTCTCCACATCACTTTACCTTTAGGATAATGTATTAATCTCATGAAATGCTTTTTGAAATCTCATGAAAAGTTAGAGTAAGGCAACTTTTTCTGTTTCTAAGTAAAAGCTTTGAGTGGCAGATAAATTGCATGGAATGTCAAGAAAATTCACTCTGGTCAGTGGAACTACAAAAACTCATATAGCAATTGTGATGTTCATGATAGGTACTGACTACTCACAGCTTCACTGGAGGTCACCTACTATTTTAAAAATGTAGTATTTTTTTTCCAAAAATATCCAGTATTATGTAATGTCATTATGTGGTAATGTCATGTTCTATATTTCTTAAGTCATTTAACAGAATTCAAGGAACCATATTCAGTCTAAGTTATTATTATTATGGAATGAAGAAAGCACTATTCAAAAGCAAAAATGTGTTCACAGAAAGACTTAAATAATACAGTTCATTAAATGAAATATTCCTGGGTAAACCACCTAACATTTTATGCTATTCCTGCAGATTTTTGTCTGTTTTAGTCAGTTTTTAAAAGCTCGGATAAATGTTCTGCAATTAATCTATTTGAAATAATTCTTTAAAGAATTTTTTCTTCTTCTCTAACCCCCGCCCCCAGTATTTACCAATAACATTCAGGGTATACATTCTTGTTTCTTATAAATCTGTAAAATAAAATTCTGTTGTTTTCTTGGCAAGTGTGATCATATCAGAAACTTCCTTAAGATGCATTATCTTGCTCTTCTTCTGGTTTCTTCTAAAGGAAGAGCATTAACAACCATTAACACTGCAGATGCAAAATGTTTGTTTACTTTCTCAATGAAGACAAAGTTTTCTTCCGGCCAAATATGTGGTAAGTTTCTTTATTAACAATGGGTGTTAAAAAAATTAAAAATAAATAAATAAAATAGAGAAATCTCAAGAGGAACCAGTAAATCTTTCCTCGCTTCCAGCAGCATCAGATTAACAGACTAAGATGGATTGATTCATCATTAGCCAACTGAAAATTCTGCAAGTATTAGTCAAATATCCAGGAAAAAAAAAAACCAACAACCAAAAAACCAACAATTTAATATTTCTACAAAGGTTTTTTGTTTTGTTTTATTTTGTTTTTCCTTGTGATAGCATTTAGAAAATTTTCAGGACCTTTGAACATATATCTAATTTTCAGGATTTTAAAATTTTTTTTCACCAAGTAGTAATTGAAGAAACTGCATGAAATTGAAGCCAGCTGTTAATGTTTCCTTCAAGAATCAGATATTAATGGATCAGATATCAATTAAATTTAGTGGCAGTTTCCATAACATATTTGTTCTCAGGGTTTTGGTTTGTTTTTTTTTTTTTGGATCCTCCCGTGTCCCAGTCTTGATCACTATTTTTTCAGAACTGAACAAAAGGAACCATGAATGAATTAAAAAATAGTATAAAATCTCCACAGAAACCTGGATAAGTCATCAGATAGACTCTCACACAATGATTGTGGGATTCATTCAAAGAATGTATTCAATTACATTCAACTTAAATTGCAACCCAAAGAAATGAGGATATTAAAAGACACTCAAAAATTCAGATTGTGATGTGCTCAGTGTTCCCAAAAACTCCACTCTTAATTAAATTAAAGGTAAAAGAAGATGCTCTTAAATGTTCAGATTAGTTGATTTAGATTAGCAAAATCACATACAGCTGTATTTATAAAAATTAAAAATGTTGAGCTATTGCCCAACTTTGAAATCTAGACCTTACTTTTAAAAAGATGTAAAAAAGATAACTGAACTCTGTTGAGTATTTAGTGAAGTGTGATTGAAGGTCTCTTTCATAAAATCTGATCTAAATACTGACAATAATAGATTCGGAAATTGTTTTCAGTAACACTGTGAGTCACACCTGCAGTTTGAAAGCATTTTGCTTTTTTTTTTAAATTAGAAACAAATTTAACAGCTGCCGGAAAAAAAGAAACATAAATTCAGACATATGTACCCTGTCACTTAGATGTGAGAATGAAAAATTAGTAATAACAGCAGGAATACTTTTTGATTATAAGGTAAAATAACATTTTTTCTATTTGCCTTAATCATGACATCTCATAACATTACATCATTTTTCTATGGTTGTGTTCTTTGTTTATACCGAAAAAAAAGAGAACAAAAATTATATAAAAATACCATAGGCCTTTCTTTGAATTTTCTATTTCTTCCTTATTTATATTTCAATTTCCTTCTAAATTTCATCCTATGAACCAATATTTTGGAAAAATAGAGCACCAAGCCAGTATATCCGCAGCATAACAGTCCAGCTGCTCTATTTACAAACATGCAGAAGTAACAAAATACAACTTACATAGCTATACAGAGCTTTACATAGCAAAAGTTAAGGCTTTCCATCCAAGTGAAGGACCCCAAAAATCCCTGCTCATCTACTGAAGAATTGAGGTGGCACCTTAGCCCCAGGGTTCCCCAGCTTTGTTTTGTTAGGGTCTTCCCTCATGTCTCAGTGCTGTTCGAAAAGAATGTGACCATTCAGTTTGAGAACCTCAAAGCAGTGCTGTTCCCAGCCTCATCTGATTCACACCAAGAGGGATTTACTGAAGGCATTTAAACTTCCATTTTCTATCAAGTATTGTCAGAAGGAAATGGAAGGTGGCAGGTCAGGTTGTAGTTAAGCACTAAGGACAGGAAAGTCAGGTTCTTGTATGTACATGGAACATCAGGCTCCCTACAACCCCAGCTGCCACAAGTGAACCATGTAAAGTGCCTTAAGCTGGTTTCACTGGAAAGGGGGCAGAAGAAAGAGAAACCACCTGCACCTTTAGCTGCTTTTACCAAAGCTATGTACCTGGGAAGAAAAGAGTTCTCAGAGCTGCCTCCCAGCAGGTCAAGCCCCAGCTTGTGCTGATGCATGGGGTTATTCCTCCACATTTGTATTTGTTAAATTTCAGAATTTTATGCTCTGCCCAGTTCTCCAGCCTGTCAGGATCCTTCTGAATGGCAGCACAACACTCTGGACTGAACAGTTCACAGACACTTTCAAGGCTGTTCTGTCATTTAGAATATTTCCAAGCTCCAGATTAGCAGTTTTGACTAAAGCCTGGACGCCATTCTATAAATTGATGGTCTTGTCTGGAAATGAAATCCAGGTGAATTCATAGTTTTCTTCTAGTCAAATCAGACTTTGTATTAGAATTAATTACCAGTATTAGAATTAATTGAGTCTCATTACATCACTCTGCAGCAGACTAGTTTTCTCATCAACTAATTTTGATATGAAAGCTAAGATTATGAGCTGTAAGTCAAGAATTTTTGTATCCTTTATATCAATATGGGTTTTTTAAAAGGAAAAGGGTGTGTTTATACATGCACACACTTTTTTCTTTTAATTTAAGAGAAAACCAATTAAGACTGCTACATAATGAGCAATCATGCCAAAAGTAAATCAAATTTCTTCATAATTTGTGTGATGCAGCACTATAAATTACACATGCAGGATCAATAATTGGTAATAAAATATTAAGCTATAATTCTTCAACCTCCATGGTCATACTGCACATACTTCTGTAAAACAAGAACTGAATTTTTAGTATACTGTCTATAATTTACTGCATAAGAGAAAAAAACAGTTAGGGGTCTTGTCATTACAACAATCTAAAGCACTCCCTGAAAAAACTGGAAAGCTTTTGGAGTGAAAGCACGCAAGAATTTAAAACAATTTCAGGAATCCAAGAGTATCTCACCTGCTTTACATCATCACTAAAGAAGAGTACAGAAACACTGAAAAATCTGTTAAACTGCCAGACCTATCTAAAGGGACTGATTAGAGTGAGGCATTTAAAATGGTAATAGATGCCTTTGATGTGGCAGCTGCATGTTGTACACCACTTCTGAAAACTTGTAAAAGTTCTCCAGTGGAACACAGTGGAACACAGATTCACGAGCAAGGAACAGTTAAGAGAGAAAAATGCAGAATGAGATCATTGATATTCAGCATGAATTTTTGTGAGGTGGAAAATCTATTTATGTAACTAAAATCTAGCAATTGTTATCTTATTTTCATTTTCTACATATTGTATGCATGGCCCTTCTCTGAAATCTGGAGGGATTTCTGAAGAAATAAGGGATAGACCAAATCCACTGATCTTGCATTTGAATGCTAGCATTCTAGGGAGTAAAATATAATGGGGAAAGTCCAGGGTTTAATGTGAATGTTTACAGTTGATAGAAATTACAATTTTAAGGAAATTCCAAAGTTCTGTATGAACCTTCTCAATTAGGCAGTTTCTTCATTGAAGTTATTGAAAATAAAATATTCCTCTTAAATGTAATTAAATTTATGTTTCATAATTTTTGCTTCCACTGTAGTCTTTTTACTTCTTTCAACATATCAGAGTTGGTTACTATTCCTTAGAGCTTAAAGATAGCTAAATTTTTTCTTCAGGTAGAGGCTTTTAAAAATTTGGCTAAATCACCGGAACTTCAATCAGCCCAGCTGCAAATGAACTTGACAGATATGACATGGTGGTCCTGGAGGACACCAATTCAACTTGAGCCAGCAATGTTCTCTTACAGATAGAAAATGGTGTCCTGGGCTGCATTAGACAAAGTATTGCCAGCAGGTTGAGGGAAGAGAACTTTCCCCTCCATTCCAAACTGGTGAGGTCACACCTGGAGCATTGTGTCTGGAACCCTCCTCACAAGAGAGACACGGACATGTGGAGGCAGTCCAGGGAAGGGCCAAAAGAATGGTGAATGGACTGGAGCTCCCATACTATGAAGAAGGGCTGTGAGAGAACTGGGACTGCTCAGCCTGGAGAAGCGAAATAATATGATGGATATCATCACTGTTTATAAATACCTGAAGGACAGTGTGAAGAGGATGGAGTCAGGCTCTTCTCACTGCTCAGTGACAGACCCAGAGGCAGCGGATACTACTAAAACAAGGAGGTTTCCCCTGAACATCAGGAAACAATTTCATTATGAGGGTGGTCAAACACCAGAACAAGTTTTCCAGGGAGGTTGTGGATTCTCTCTTCTTGAAAATATTCAAAAAACCATCTGGACATAGTCCTGGGAAAATAGCTCTAAGTGACAAAGCTTGAGCAGGGAGGTTGGATCAGGTGAGCTCCAGAGGTCCTTCTACAGAATCATCAAGGCTGGAAGAGACCTTCAAGATGATCTACACCAACTGGCAACCTAGAACCATGTAAGCACCCCTAAACCATATCCCCAAGTGCCACATCCAGACATCTCTTAACACTTCTAGAAGTGGTGATCTGCCACCTTCCTGTGCAACTTACTCCAGTGCCTACACACCCTTTCAGTGAAAAAAAAAATTAAAATTCTAACATCTAATCTGAATCTCATCTTTTGCAAATTAAGGTAAATTCCTCTCATCCTTTCGCTCGAGACATGGCAGAGGACACTGTCACCCACTTCAGCCTTCTTTCAGGTATTTGTAGGGAGCAACCTTTCCAATCTCAACTACTCTGTGATTCTGTGAAATGTGAGGTAATGAAACATCCCTACACACTGGTACAGGCTGAGGGTCAATAATCTGGGAAGCAGCTCTGGAGAAAACAACCTCAGGTCCTGATGAATGATAAGCTGAACATGAGCTAATAATGTGATTTTGCCACAGTGAAATCCACCTAATGCACCCTTGGCTGGATTAGTAACAATGGAGCTAATAGGCAAGGAAAGTGATCCTTCACTTCTTCTTGGCAGCCAGGAGGGCACAGCAGGAACTGTCCTGTCCATTTTTGGGCTCATTTTGAGATACTGATATGCCCCAGTGAGATACAAGGAGGGTAACTTAGCTGGTCATGGCTGCAGCACGACTTACGAAGAGAAGCTGGGGAAACAGGTTTGTTCAGCCAGAAAAAAAACAGTCAGGGAGACCTTGTTGCTGCTGATTGGAAGATGGAGCCGAGCTCTTCTTGAATGCAAATAGTGGTGAAAAAACAAGAGGCAATGAACACATTCTGGGACAAGATGAAATCACCATCATTAGTGGTGTCAAAGACTCAAGAGACAAAGTCCTGGGTGATGTAATTGAATCAGACCTCCGCTGAGTAATGGGTTTGGACTAGATGACCTTCAGCAGTCCCTTGTAATTGGAGTTCTTCTACGAACCTCTGGCAATATTTATTTTCTGTTATATCAAGGCATTTTTTTCTGAAGAAAAAAAACCAAAACACACAAACTGGGTAANAATAAAGACAATTACTCTGGGAAGTTCACGTCTGTCCTATCTTGACCCTTTCTCCTGAAATGCTATCAAAACCTAGAAAACTCTGATGTACAGTAAACATAAAATGTTCTGTTGAAGAAAAAGAAAAAGTCATAATAAAGACAAAGCAGTAATACCAGTTTTGGATATCCTTTTATGTTCTTGTTACACCTGTTTAACATTACAACTGGGAGAAGAATCCATATATATATTTAATTATTCCTTTAATTAATTAATAATTTAATAATCCTTCCATTAATGTCTTAACTCAAAGATTGAAAAAACTCCCAGGCACTTCTGAAAAGAACACCTTATTAGACACATACAGGAAAATCAAAACTGGAAATTCTTGATTGTAAGTTCATTTAAGATGAGATATAAGTGTACCTATTTCATACAGTATAAAAATTTTTTCAGACTTCTTCTCCAGAGGAAGAAGAAAATAATATTTTTTCCTTTTTTTTCTCTTGGTCACCTTAAGAAAACAATTGTTGCTAATCAGTAGCTTTATAGTATCTGAGGAAAATAGGAAAGAAGGAGCTAGACNTTCTTCAGCCAGAAAAAAAACAGTCAGGGAGACCTTGTTGCTGCTGATTGGAAGATGGAGCCGAGCTCTTCTTGAATGCAAATAGTGGTGAAAAAACAAGAGGCAATGAACACATTCTGGGACAAGATGAAATCACCATCATTAGTGGTGTCAAAGACTCAAGAGACAAAGTCCTGGGTGATGTAATTGAATCAGACCTCCTCTGAGTAATGGGTTTGGACTAGATGACCTTCAGCAGTCCCTTGTAATTGGAGTTCTTCTACGAACCTCTGGCAATATTTATTTTCTGTTATATCAAGGCATTTTTTTCTGAAGAAAAAAAACCAAAACACACAAACTGGGTAAAAATGGGACAGGTAAACAAGACAGGAAATAACACAAAAGTCCTCACATCCATTTTTTGCTACCAGTGGCAGGATGTGTTTTTGTTTATGTCTTGAAAATGGTAAGTGAAGGTTGTAAGATCTGGGTTATATGGAAAATCATATGGAAAATATAATACCGTAAGTGAAAAAGACTATGTTTGAAATTATCCTACCATAGTTAAATGATAAACATTTCCTTTTTGAATGAAATGTGTACTTATTTTTATCCACTTTTAGGCTGTATAATCTTAGATGTAAAAGTTTTATATATATANCTTCCATTAATGTCTTAACTCAAAGATTGAAAAAACTCCCAGGCACTTCTGAAAAGAACACCTTATTAGACACATACAGGAAAATCAAAACTGGAAATTCTTGATTGTAAGTTCATTTAAGATGAGATATAAGTGTACCTATTTCATACAGTATAAAAATTTTTTCAGACTTCTTCTCCAGAGGAAGAAGAAAATAATATTTTTTCCTTTTTTTTCTCTTGGTCACCTTAAGAAAACAATTGTTGCTAATCAGTAGCTTTATAGTATCTGAGGAAAATAGGAAAGAAGGAGCTAGACTCATTGATAAGCAGGAAGGACTACAGAAATTCACTGCCAGCTGGGATACAGACAGATTTTGCTATTTTAGGCGTGACTATCAGTTTTAGGAAGTAAAACTGGATGTTGAATTCTCCTGTCCTGTACATTGAGAGTAAAAAACAAGACATGTTTTCTTACAGATTATAGTATTGGAATAAATATAAACCTGATAAAAATGAAATATTGTTTGAATAATTATAACTACTGGGGATGTGTCTAGTGTTTTTCCAAGCAGATTAAAAGGAACATTAGCCTAAGTGTCATCCAGAAGAAAAAAAGTTAGAACAGTGCTCTTGATAAAAAATATATACAATCTAGAATACTTCAGGAAAAAATGCTGGCATATATTTTGAATTTTCTGAAGGAAAGAACTAATGAAAACAGTACTACCCTCATAACTCCAATTCTAGTTCCTGACTATTGAAACAATGCAGAAAGGACAGAATTAGCCCAGCCCTTCACAATAAATTAGTTTGATATTACCTCATTTTTTGTGCAGTAAATCCTCCCACAGTAAGATGAAATAGTACTTAATGCGAAATAAAAATAATTTCCACTGATGTCAAAGAAATATCTGTAGAAATAAGGATAGTTGTGGGTTTTGATTAACAATTCACATCTTCAAGACTAGATTGGAAAATCTGCATTATAGTAGTTCAATATCCATTTGAAAAGCATTGCAAGGTGGTTTATATGACATAAATTGTTTAACTGCAGGATATAATTGGCAGTTAACAATAACCAGGTATAAAGGTAATAAACAAGTGTAAAAATGCTTTCAATAGGCATTGAATGTGCAATGAATGGATAATAATCAAGGATCATTTGAAGGTCAGATATGCCATGGAGACTACATATAAAGAAGTATGATGTATGCATGAGTGATATTTGATTACAATATCAATGTAACCCTTTTAACCATTATGTATGAGAAAATAGAAAAAAAAAAACAAGGATAGAATCTAGTTTCACCATTATTACCCAAACAGAACAGATACACTTTAAATACTATTAGCATAAAGTTAACAAGGTGAAAACATGGCAATTACCTCAAAACATATCTTCCCCAAGGGAACCTCTGATGAAGCCAATGACAAAACTCCTACTACCTTCCAGAAAGCTGAGTTTTCATCTAGTATTTTTTAGGAGTCTTATGTTCCTGACATTTGTCCAAATACACTTGCATGATACCAGTCTTTGTTCCCATTCTAGAAAGCACATGCAAGGGAGAAAGAAGCTTATGTTGTTCCAGTATGGTTTGGTATGCCATGGCATACAATGCACAGTTACTTTCAGACTGTAGACTAGCAGACTGAGAAAAACAATATATTTTTCTATCTATTCTTAACAGACTTCATGTAATCATCACTAAGAAAAAAAAATACACTGGGCACTACAGAAAAAAAAAAAAAAAAGAGTTGAAATAAATGTATGAACATCCTTGAGTATCCAACTCATATTAAATATTTACAGCTGTTATAAATTGTTCAGACTGTGACCTTGGTAGTGTAAGCAGTTCCCTAGCAGCTTGCTATCAGGCTTGCATTTTAGTAATGATGTTTATAGAACATTTTATTAAAGATATTAAAACTTCTAACAGCCAAGTGTAGAGAATGCATTTGCAAAAAAAACCCATAACACTAAACAGAACATTACAAATGCATATTGGAAATCCATTAATAAAGAGAACTAGGTATCTGCTTAAATTAAACATTTATCTTTCACTGTTAGGGGCAGAGGTTTATATCCAACACTAATGAGGAGAGCTAAACTATTGGCCTCATCAGTTGTTTGAATAAGCTATTGCAAAATTAATTTCATGACCTCACTAGCTGTTTGCAAATTACACCTACAACAACATAAGCCATGGTCCTCTGCTATTGATGAAATTATTGATACTAATGGAAAATTCAATCTAAATAATGCAGGACTCACTGGTAAGAGCCTGTGCAAAATTTTACATAAACACATGGAGACGATTTTATCATTACGCCTGTAAAGCTGCCTTAGTAGAAACTGAAAAAAGTGATCTTTAAGTGGAGTTTAAACATGGAACTCTGCTCCTGCAAAGTGATGGGGAGTACAAAGTCCTACCCTATCTAAAAGTTTCTTTGCAGTATTTGGAATTCACAATGAAAAGATGCTTTTTTTGAGGTATGTATCCTGTAATATACTATTCAGCTATATATATATGTATCCTGTAATATACTATTCAGCTATATACCAAAGCAATAGAAAATATCTAAAGATAATACACTGCAATATGAAGATTGCAACACCTGAGGCTTTCTCTCTTGGTGGAAGTTTACAAAGAGTTCTGGCTGATTATTAGTCTGTGGCCTATTTCCTGCATAATCATTTAATGCTACAATAAACACACACTGTGAGGAACCTGATGCTCTTGGACATCCTCATGTAACCCAAGTGTCTCAGTCATGCCCTTCTGTTACAACTTCCTAGGAACAGAAATAAAATCCCAAGTACCTGATTTCCTGAAGTGCTAGCCAGGCACTGATGTAACTGCATTTCATGAGAGATGCAGATGTCTAACAGTTCAGAGAAATCATCTCATTTTTCATTTCAGCCTTCTTAGTCAAAATAAAGTACTGCTTAGGTGCATTTTTCCTCAGTGAACTAGCATTCTAACACAAAGGTTAGTCATTGTTACTGAGTTTGGGCTATCACAAATATTTAGTCATCTCTCCTATACTATCTTGGGCAACAGCTCATGCTGATTCTCCATTATAACAAAGACACATTATTTTCCCTGTTGTCACACTCAATAAATCAGTCCACTCTCTGGCAAATATGTCTTGGCAGCAGTCCAATCATGGGAGTCACTAACGAGATCTGAGGTCAACCAAATCACACTTTAATGCAATAATCACATCTCAGCTTGGCAGTCCATCACCTATCATTCTTCCCATATGAATAAACAAAACTGCAGGAGAAAATGCTCCTGGGCACCTGCTTGCACTGCAATGGTGGCAACAGCTGGTCCAGCAGATGCTTCTCATGTGATTCAGCAGCTGAGCTTCTGCACTGCATTTCTGCAGTGGGCCATGGTAATAGGTATTTTCTTCACTTTTTCAGAATGAAAAATCCATACCTAAAATAAATGTTCAGGGGGATTTAACAGAACTCTATTTCTCTTACTTAAAGGAAACCATCCAATTGTAGAAAAGAGTCTGAAAGAACCCTAGAAGTCTTTATTAGTATAATCTTTGTACTTTGTAATTGACGTGTGAGGTAGAATTCAGATACCCCAGTCTTCCTGGTATCCTGTAGATCTGAAAGACATATGGGAAAAAAAAAAAGAAAAAAAAAAAAAGAGTTACCCTAAGTTAATGAAGAGAAGATAGGTACATATATGTATTTTAAAAATAAAATTCTGAAAACTTTTGATATGGGGACCATTTATTATTAGGACGAATAATTTCTTGCTTCCTAAATAAAGCAGTGGGGTTTTGCTGTTTAATATACATGTTAAAAATGTAGGATAGTGACCCAGTTTTCTACTAGAGGTTTACTAGGCCATTCTATTTAGTTATAAAATCACATGCATATAAAAATCCTCAAACAGTCTTATAAATCTTAGTACCTCATGGAAACCCTTAATAATGACTAAAAAAATCCACCCATTTGGAAATCTAATGATTTCAAAATATACATTTTAGGAGCTGGACTTGATATTCCTTATCACAGAGTATCCTGAGGTGGTCCCTTCCAACTCAGGATAGTCTATTATTCTATGACTATATACCATGTACTCAAATCTATCAGAAAAAATAGGAAACACAGATAATTCTTGCTCTTGCTTTCAGAGCTCTCTCCCATGTGAGAGTGCCAGAAGATAAAAAGAACATTATATAACATCATTCATCTGCATTGGAACCACCTCTTTGCCTACTACCCTTTCCTTTCCAGATAAGCTCATATCTCTAATTGATCCTTGATAGTTTATGCATTTCCCTCCTGCTATGAAAAGTACTTGTTAGGGGTTTCTTAGAATGGAGATCAGAGTGGACAAAATAAAAATCACAAAAATATGTTCTCTGGAGTTCTTAACTGCCTAGAACTGTGCTATCACTTTTTAAATTTTTTTCCTATTTTTTTTTTTATTTCTATAAAACTGTCACATCTTGGGAAAATACAGACAGCACAAGGCTTGGTGGGGCTCTCTTGTAACTCAACCTGTGTTTTAGTAAAACATGGAGGCTTTTTCTATGCATTTAAGTGATGTCTAAACTCTGTTGCACTATAAAGTGATAAATCAGCATCACAGTAAGCAGTGACCTGGTAATCAAATGGATCTAGGGCTCATTTGACATTTTCAGTGTTCATAGCAAGCAGGAGTATTGTTGAGTAAAAAATATAAATTGGACACTACGCCTTAAAATGTCTCTTCCCTTTACTTTCTATTTCCTGGGCTAAATTCAAAACTATTTAAATTAATGAATAGAACTTGAGGAAATATATAAACCCCAAGCCTTTTCAAATATGTCTTGATTTTTTTGTTTTGTTTTTAATAATAACAGTTTTTAGTAGAGTCATTACTTGCTTTTCAAAAATAGTGTAGTTGATAAAGTACCCATTTTGCAGATAGAAATTTTAACTACTACCAATACTACCCATTAAAATCTATCTCAGATACTTTTGAGAAGGAGAAAAATGTATTTTGAAAATAAAAAGGAAAAGAAAAATGGATTCTTTCAGGATAGAAATACCCTGACATAAAGTGAAATTAAATGCCTTTCTGAAGTTCTTATGTTAACTTCCACCTTACTATGAGAACTTAGTACATCACAGATGAAAAATGTAATTCAGGTGTCTGGAAAACTGCAGAGCACTGTTAAAAATGATGAGGCCCTAAACCCCATTAAGACTGTTCATTATTCCTTCAAAGACTTCTGCTTTGAAAATATATGAACTCAATCTGTGACAGAAGCTCTGCCTCAAATATTTCCTTCCCATGTTCATTGACAAAGACACAGTGATTGTTAGACACTATCTAGACATTTGATGACCTCTCTGTCCTAGAAAAAAGTGACTTGTCAGTTCTCATATTTCTTATGATATTGTTGAATAGGTAACAAAACAATTGGAACAGTTAGCCACAAAAAGATGTGTGTCAAAGGAGACTTGGGCAGCTCAGTGAAGTGACTTTAAAAAGCGCAGTGAAGTGACTTTAAATATCAGAGTTAAGGAAGGAAAAAAATTACAAAGCACTTAATGTCATGAAGTGCTTCCCATACATTTATATAGGAGACTGTAATTTAAAAAATCAGCTTTTTCCTATTTTTTTCACATTTGGTTGTAAAAAGAATTTTCTTACATTTAGAAGTAACAGGGGCTGGTCTCTACCAGCCACTTTGAATGGTAAAAATATACGATATGTCACACTAACTTAGTCAACTATTTAATTAATGAAATTCTAGTGCAAATAATTTCTAGTTGATAAAAATGGGAAAATCTAAATCAATAAATGTCTATCTTTCTACATTTGTCCATCAGACATAACTAATGTACAATAAGATTATAAAAAGAAAGCCTCATTCTTAATGTATTTTTTTAAAGAAAAGAATAAGATTTATGATAAAGTCCCAAACACCAAAAATAACATTATCCCTAAAACCATCACAAAATCCTAGTTACAACTTTATTTAATCATCTAAAGTTTCATTAAATACTAGGAGGATTTTCAAAATTCCTTAAAGAAGTGCCAAGTGATTAATATATTTTATTTTTAATATCATTTGGTACCTATCTGAACCTTTAAACAACTATTTTTGTAAGCTTTACTCTGATACTCAGATCATAAAGAAACTTAAACACCTAAATCAATGGAATTCTTATATACTTTGAAAATGTTACAATCTCATTAATTGCTAATGATACTGGAAATTCAGTTTCAGAAACTTTAAAAGATAGTAAATGTAAAGGTTCACTGAAAATGAGCCACATAATTGTAGGTAAAGCCAGATCAGGAGAACTGCCAAGGACTCCTGGAATATTAAGACTTTTTTTCTTTCAAGAATTCAGACTTTATGATTAAAAGCAGGTTATCAGACTAAATACTAAAGTCAAACTTCTCTGCTATTATATCCTGAACATTAAATAAAAAATGTGAATCAGTGAAAATTTATTAAATTCTTTAATATCTCTAGCCATAAGATACATCAAATAACTAATTTTACATTCCTTATGATGGATATGGTAACTATGCTCAATTTTCTATCAACAAGACACAAATTATCAAATTCATATTCATTTGATAAAGAAGAATAAGAGTATTCATGGTTCCTCAGAATGCATAAAAGATCACTCCAAACCAGAAGGTCAGAAAATCCCCATGAACCCTTTAAAACCTGAAATCTGATTGCAACTGTTGTCAGAGATGTTTTGTGTAGACCAGTCATAGCAGGAAAAAGCCAAAAAGGTGTATTGGTGGAGAAGAGAGTTCAAATGGTAGTTGTTACCACTTTGGAAATAGAGCATATTCCTGAGCATCTTATCGGGACTATTTTGAGGACTTTACTGACAAAGCTCTTTTGGTCACAGATGGATCATTCAATGATGTCTGTAGAGCACAGCTTGGGCTGGGAGAAGCTGTTGGCATATATTAAGATATGCAGTCAGACCAGTGATGTAATGTCTTCCATTCTGGCTGTGTTTCCCTGTATTGATATAAAATGTAGTTTTGCTTATCTAATTGTGTTATACCATGAGCTCTCAGAATTTCTTTAAGACAAGTGATCCTATATTAGCATAAACTCTCTTTTTTCACTTGTTCCTCATCTGCTTAAATTAAAAATTTCCCAAACTAAAATATGGAGGAGGATTTATTTCCTCTATTTTACATTATTTTAGATACATTATACAGTCATAAAGCAATTTAAAAAAATAATCCCACATGGCAAAATAGCATTGATGATTGCAACATAGGTTGACATTAGTTGGAGAATACAGGGTGGGATTCACTGGTTCAGTGATAAGAAAAGATAAAGGCACTCAAGAACAAACATCTTAAAAAAATCGTATTCTGAACATCATCCATGTGACTTGTGCCTAAGAAGTTGTAGAGAATCCTGTCCATCTATCCAGCACCACAATGGTCTGACACGGCAGCTATCAAGTGTCATTATCAGACCCATAAAGTTTAATAAAGCAAAAAAACTTCTGAAAAGGGGTAAATTATCAAATGAATTTCACCATGTAGGAAGAGTTTATGAAATTGCAATGTTAATGGTCAGAGGTTTAGAAAACATGATTTGCAAGGACCTAAAAAAAATCCTTAAAAAGAAGAAAGGGTAGAGATGAAAGTAAAAGATGAAAATTATCATAGTCAACAAACCCATTACAAACAGTAAGAGTTTAATTCTTTTTCCATGTTAGAGAGAATAGCAAGTGATGGCCACAGGTTACAGTAACAGAGAATCATGTCTAAAATTCATGTAAGATTAAGCAACAAAATTTTCAAATGGTGAAAATAAATTAAACTTAATGCACTTTCTGTGAATCTCCATAATTTCAGTCTTTACAAATTGGAATTACTCACAAAGGACTTATATCTGTCTTTTATAAGAAGCTGACTCTTGAAAGTCTTGCAAACTTACATTAACCTTTTGAAAACAAGCCAAATCAAAAGACAGGTTGAAGCACCTTTCCCATTCTGGTGGAAGTTGGCGACCAGGTGAATGTTGCTGCTGTTCAATTAGATTTGATCTTCTGATAGCTTCAGAGAAGCTGCATTGACCAAAACCTGGGTAGCTTTAAGTGATCTAGTTCATCTAAGAATTTCTTTTGACAAGCACAGTTTTGTGTTTCCAGCTTCTGTGGATTTTCATTACAGGTATCATGTTTTCATTAAGCATAGCTATTCATACATATGCTGACCCACTGTTCCAGCTGTTCTACTATTGGGCTCTGAAAAAATCAAAACTGGAGCCAGAATGGTGAATATCTGCTTGCTGGTGATGCTGCTCTTACAGAGCCTCACAGGAAAATACAGTAAGCAAAGTTCACAAAGGTACTTCAAAACTGAAATGCTGTACACCATAATAGCTAATTCTTGGGAGCCTGCTCAAGTTGGAGGACTGTGCTAAGCATTTAAATTTTTTCGTTTATGGCCAGGTTTCAGCTGTGGTAGAGTTAATTTTCTTGACAGTGGCTGGTATGGGGCAGTGTTTTTGATCCTGTTAATCAGGATTAACAGTCCTGAAAACAGGGCTGTTAATATAGAGGTGTTTTTGTGGTTGCTGAGGAGGGCTTACAGAGAGCCAAGGCCTTTTCTGCTTTTCATACTGGCCATGCTGGTGAGGGAACTGAGAGTACTTGGGAGGTCAGGAGGAGACAGCCAGGATTGGTGGCTCAAGCTGACAAAAAGGATATTTCAGACAATTGCCATCATGCTCAGTATATAAAAATGAAGAGAAGAAGCTGAAAGGAGGAGATTTGAAGTGATGAAGTGTCTTCTGAAGTAACACTGGATGGGGCTCTGCTCTCCTGGAGATGGCTGAACAGCTGCCGGCCTATGAATAACAGTGTAAATCCTTGTTTTGCTTTGTTGGTGTGCATGGCTTTTGCTTTCCCTATTAAACTGCCATTATGCCAACCCATGAGTTTATTAGCTCCTACATTTCTCACTGTAACTTCTCTAGATTTGACTCCTCCATCTCACTGGAGGGGAAGAGAGCAGAAAGCCGTGGGGGCTTGGCTGCTTGCTGGGGTCAAACCACGGCAGTGGGTGAGGCTGAGCAGCCTCAGAATAGGACCCACAACTAGCAGCTGGCTGAGCAGGAGGTACCTGTTCCTGAACTGGAAATTCTGGTCTGCTTACATTCTCATTCGCAAAAAACTCAGGTATTTCCAGAATGAAACTCCACTGCATAGTGTAACAATGCCCTTATTTTATAATACAACAATACCGCAGGTAACTTTTCTTTAACTCGGAGAAAATGTCATACAACTGTCCTGCCCAACTCACTTGTAGCTTTTTATTATTTCTATTATCTGTTCACAAACAAGGTAGACATCAGTTTAGTGAAAAAAATATTGCTCTTGGTATACACAGCATTAGGGATGAACACTGATTTGTACTGATGCTGCAGAAAAAAGAAATTAGAAAGAAAGATGCTCAGTGCTCTCTGCCATTAATCTTTTCTGTTCCTGTACCTCTGAGTCATAGATGCAGTTTGCCCTAGGTTTTAGGTAGGCAGAGTGTTAAGAAAGTATTTTTTTGGAAAAGAATAGTATTCAGGGTATGGATGCGAGCCAGAAGATTAACGACAAACCCCCCAATTCTGATCACTCCAGTGTCATTCTGCAAGGATTCTGGAAATTTACTTCAGTCTGTGCACTTCAAAGAAATGCCCAAATTCCTCTCTACTATTAAGAAAGGAAGATGTGTTTCACCAGCGCCTTCAGTTGTTAATGAAGCCACCCACCTCCGTGACATAATTCTTTTGGAACAGTTTTCACTGGATGATTTCAAAACATTGGTACACCCTTGAATTCAAAGAATACTTTCTTGCACTAAGGTCTGCAGGTTCCACAACCATACGAACCAGTAAATAAATCCAGCTGTTTAAAATGTTGCACTTTTTGCTTAGGAGAAAGATGAACAGCCTTGAGCTTTCTTTAGAATTCCAAACCTGAACAGAGAGAGAAATGTAAAGAAGATGAAAATTTTGAGTCAGGAGTGAATACTAAAATTTAATTCTGGACTTTAAAAGAAAAGAATAAAATGAGGTGCCAGTGTGAGTGTGGTATTTATATGAACAAGGACACAAAATGGAAAGGGGCAATTCTAATACATTAGGAATTAGTCACTCATACATATAAATACACACATGAGGATCAGTGGAATATGTGTTGGATTTATAGTTGAAATCAAGACCAAAACTTTTAAAAGGCATAACAGAGGGATCATTTGATGATATTTTATGATCTATATTATTCAAGAAATCAAATTAGGTTGCTATAATGGTATTTTCCAAAAACCTGAAATTAATTAATATTTAATTAAATATTTAATNTAGAAAATGATAAATTACTTCTTCCTTTCTTGAATACAGGCTGCTGGCATGTGCATGTTACACCTCTGATCCTGGAAGCTAGAGAGGACAATAGAATATGTTGATTTTTCTGTATTTTTCCCAAAACTCTTTCCTTATTCCCCCTCACAAGGAAACTGTTTTAACACTTATATGGCCAGAACTTCTGCTACATTTGGATTTATTTTTAATGTTATTTTTTACTCTTTCTGCATTTGTCATGAGACCAGGTTACAAAACCTGGTTGTAGAGCAAAGGTCATCTAACTTAATCCAATGTCTACCATTCATCTTGTTACTTGCTTTTCATTTTCTAATTGCCCAGGAGTAGCACAGGGCAAGAGTTGACCCTGATGTCAATACCAATCTAATGGGGATGATATTTACTTAAGAAAAAAGGAACAGTTGGAAAAGAAAACCGGAAAGATGGAATTGAGTAGGGTTTCTATGGGGCACACACTATTTCCTGGGGCGTAACAGATTTTGGATAGCTTTGATCATGCAGTAAGTTGGCTTTCAGGTTTTAGTTTTCAGAATAAGGTGATAGAGATCACCTCATGCCAGATAAGCAGGAATAACTTGGGTCATGAGGATCATTAAAAATATATAAACAATATTACAGAAAACAATATGCGACAAATATTCAAATGAGATCCAGTTCCCTTTAAAAACATACTGAATATTTTTATATGTAGTCTCAGAAGGACACAGAAAGAGAGAAGGGACATTGGTAATACTACAGAAAATACAAAAAAATCAGGCTTATTTTTCTTATAAAACGAACCATGATTTTTATAGCCTTAAATGCCTGGTTTAGTCATTCGAGCCTTGCATGCCTAAAAAGAACATTAGAAACAAAGAGTCAAAGATATGATTAAGGGCTTCCTTGAAAGGGTTTTCTTTGTTTTGGTGTAAAGTTTTATCAGGAACAAAGCTTTTTTCCTCATAAAATGAAGAAAAATAGGCACTTGTGTTGTTAAAGACAGGTAAAAAAGTCTAAAGAGAGTATATATGTAAAATACATGTACAACATATCTGGAAAAAAACTAAATTCCTCCACATTGGACCCTTGTGTTTTAGGATGCTGATCTGTGGAGGAGAATCTTCCATCCCCATCAGATGCTCTCCTGAGATGCAAAAGCTATAGGTTTTAAGATTTCTAGGCCTAGCAGAACACAGGAGTCTCATTTCCTGGACAAAGAATTTCAATAGAGGAGCTAACAGACAATTTATTTTTATCCTCCAGGAGCAGCTTTCTGAAAGAAATCTAGATCTGTCTGTGTGTGTTAAGTGCCACATGAACTAGCAAAGGGAACATCAAGTCTGAGATATCAACAAATCTTCTCTAAGACCATGACCAATGTAGAGTGCCAGCAACTTTGAACCCACTGTGCTTCTGTTCCTTCTGATCCAACCACAGACCCCTTGGGTGCTAACCTTGACTGCTCATTACTCTTGATGTAATTACTGCTTTCGTATTTCCAATACCACAATAACAAATTTATATTTGTTACCAAAATGACAATGTCTTGCCTAGGCAGAAGGGTGATTTATTTTTGGTTTTGATGGTTTGCATTGCCAGACTGATACATAATTAAAACATGTAGCTAGCTGTAAAGAAGAGTACTGTCATTCTACATGAAAAACTATCAGTTGTTACCATTACCAGACAATGAAGTTGGTATAAAAATTCCTGGGTTAATCAAGAATTAAAACAAAACAAAAAAATACAACAACAAAAACAAAAACCCCACAAAAACAAACAAATTTCCCCAAATCAACTAAACAACCAACGAAAAAACAAACAAAAAAAATCAAACAAAAGCCAAAACTAGCAAACAAACCAAACCAAACCATCTAACTAAATGAATAAACAAAAAGCAAACTAAAAAAAAAATCACAAATCAAGTAACTGCATTTAGAATCATAAAATTACATCGAGAATTGGTATTTTAATCAATGAATAAACTACTTTTGAAAAAAATTATAAAGAAAATTAGCCCACCAGAAAATAGGGACAATTTCAAGTGAGCTTACCTCAGAGATACCAATAAAATTAAGTTAAAATAAGATACACTGATGGCAAGTAAATGAACTTGTTGAAATGCCACTATACCATAATGTTCCGATATCCAAATACAACATAAAGTTTCATCCTGACAAATACACTTAGGTCTATGTGCAAAATTATCACTTGGCTGAGTTATGTGCAAATCTGCACTGTTCATTTTGTGAAACTTTGGCAGCATTCAACACCTATCAGATAGCTGAAAATTCTTGGACAAGTCACAGCTTCTTACTTTATCCTAGGTTTCCCTTTCTGTTTCAGAGTTTATACTGTTACTCTGTCATGGTTCCTGAATCTTTTTAAAAAGCTAATCATGTAACTGTAATCTACATAAGTGTGTCTATCTAGAGGTGTGCTGTATTTTGCAGATGGTAATTATGCAATTTTTAAAAAGCAGTGTTAAGAGAATGTCAGGGGAAAAACATGGAGTCCATGAGGTCTGTACAACCTAGCACTACTTCATGATATCACTTTTGAGTCTACAGAACTGGAATTTTGATGGGATGATACACTCCACTTCCAGATACAAATTAGAAAATGAGGAATCCTGGCATTCACCTTGCTAATCACTGCTCATTTTATCAAGAAAAAAAATATAGATCTTTATGTAAAGGGTTCTGAAGTAAAGGTAATTATCTCTAAAGCAGGGACCACTACAGTATGATTAAAGCGAAAGACTGAGATAAAAGACAAACAGAGGAGCAAAATACCAAAATGAATAGGTAGTACAAAACCAAGTGTTTTACTTGAGTATGGAACACTTTCTATAAATTAAAAGAGCAAGCAAGGCAAACATGCAAGAGCAAAATGTGAGTCTGTGACCACAAAAACAAGAACTTGATCTAGAGTTGGAAACTGCCCCAAAAAAACAGAGAGATACAGTGAAATTAGAAGCACACGATTTTATTGGTAAGAATGTTTATGCAAATAATGAAATTCATTGTATTTACAGCCACATCATGCCTATTTTTCCTGTAAGTCTCCCAAATCTAAACAAATTATTTATATCTAAACAAATTATATCATATCTAAACAAATTATTTTTTCTCACATTAGCAAATGAAACCTATATCTTGTGACAAAGATCCATGACTTTATTTAGTAGGATCTGTAATTCCTCAAATAATTAACTTTTAAAAACCTGTGACTGGTACGAGTCTTTGTAGACTGTACTTCACGTGAAGTAAATAATTGTGGCTAAACTGAACCACAAATGAGCTAATGAGCTGATTTTGGGAAAACGGGTAGATTCTTAAATACACCATTGTGTTTGAGACCTGTGGAAATCTTCTGTGTTCATTGTACTTCTTTAGTTCTTTTCTGGGATTATTAGAGAAACAGGAAGATGGCAGGTGAATTTAGAGATTAATTCATTAGACTGTACATGCTTCCCTTTCAAAGTTTGTTAATTTTCTTTCCTCTTTGTCAGTTTTAATTTGTCACTAAACCCACAATGAAATAATTGTGCCAGTGTCTGAGTTCTGTTTCCTAGTCAAGATTTTAGTGCAGGTGTAAAATTGGCTTTTGGATTCTACTGACACAGGTTAAATGATTATGGAGTAACACATGTTGAGTCAAGGCTCATGACCTATCAAATTAAATCAAAATTAGTTCACAGTCTAATATTTATGCACACTGGTAACATTTTAAAAATGCTATAAAGTTACTGCATGAAAAATGTTACAATCAAAAGTAATCATTGCCTTTGGAGATCAATGGCAAGGAGCTACAAACAGTGAAATTATTTAGACTTGGACCCTGAAATATCTTTTCCTTCCAGTAAGTCACTCATGTAAAATAGGACTTTGCAAAGCACCTGTCTGTCACATTAATATTCTATGTAATGATTAGGCCCCAGCACTATCAAAGTCATTCTAACCTTTCAGAACTCTCTTTGGCTAGTTTCCCACATTAGTCATAAAACCAGTACAAAGTCTACTTCCATTCAGCCTTTTACAGCTATTAAAAAAAATGGAACATATAACTCACGCTCTGTCATCCTTACAGAGGAAAGTGCAGCCGGGAGTGTTCTCCAGCTTTTATAAAGGGTCATCAGACTGAATTCCAAGGCTAATCCTCATGCACAAATAAAATAACATCTTCATTTCTGAAAACAGCTATGTAAACAAAAGGATCACATATTCATATGAGACTCAGAAAATAATAGCAGAGCTGTGACACTGAATTCTACTGTTGCAAGTCTTACTTCTGCAGACAGGGACAGATTTTGAATTCATTTAAACATGAAGACAAGGTGATTTTAAACCCTAAAGACCTTCTATTGAGATATCTAACCTTGACAGAAAAGAGTAGGTATTAATTTTTACTTGTTTCAGACATTTTAATAATGTTATACATTATTATGGGAGATTGTATACATAGAATAACAACATTGGCATTAACAGGCTTCCTTCTACAAATATGAGTTAGTCATAAAATTAAGAGCTGTTGAAACAAGACTTTAATTTCTAACATACAAGTGATTTTAAAATAATTAAAAAATCTATCAACGTTGTGACAAAATTTCCAGTGTCTTCAATAAAATCAAAGCTGAATAAACAAATGAATATGCAATATTTCACCCAAAAAAAGACAACAGAAATAGTCATAATTAAAATTATTTGCCTTTCAAATGAGCTGTACAAATCAAGTTAAATGTATTGCTCTTGTTAGCTTAGGCTCTCTGGGCCCACTTGAATTCAGGCATCTGTGTATGCTGTGTGACAATATTGTTTAGTGATAAAATACTGCCACATAGCACCACATTTCAGCATCTGACACACCACATGCTGGCTAAAATGTTCTGCACTTATTTGTCAGTTGGTGTTGTACCACTGAATCCACGAGAAGGCAACACAAGTAAGGAAAAGTAAGTGTCTAACTTCATCTGCAGATTTTCTTACTGCTTTGGTGATAATAGAAAATTCAACTGGTGAATACAGCAAAAAAGAAATAGGACTTTATATAAAACTAGGTCAATATCAAATCCAGTCAAAGAAAAGTAGGGAGACCAAGGCACAAAAAACCTGAAGTGACTGGTTCCAAATTATTCAGGCAGCTCACAGAAAAAAAAAAGCAAATAGAGGAACTCGTAAAGTGTCAGGTCAGCAGCTTCAAGCGCCAAGCCTTTGCTATTCTGAAGGCAAAGAAACCTATTTGTCAGTTTTTTGAGAAGTTAAAATATATGATCAAGCATGCTGAAACAGAGACTAAAAGATGCTCTTTCCAATTCCTCTGGACTCTGTTTCCTTCCCATTACACACACAACCAAGAATTCTGGATGTATCTAAGGTGCATAAGAAATTACGCTAAAATGAAATTCATGTTTTGGCAAAAAATCACTATTTTTTGTCATTAGAAAGTCCAGACACAACAGAAGTAAAACTCTGAAGGGAAAAATATTTTCAAGGGAAAATATATTCATCTCATTGAGGTTTCTTTCAGCAAGATTTGCACAGGCACAGGTATTATTATAAAAAAAGTATATTCTTCAGTGATGATGGTTTGGACCAAGTACCTTTTCCTCTGTATTTTGTATTATCTGTCAGTGTCCATTAGGAATGGATTTTTTTTTTTTTCACTTGCTTTACTACAGTCTTTATAGATGAATCAATATGTTACATTTCTCTACCATGGCTAATAATAATATATAGTTTAAATGACTACAATGAACCATAATAAAGTTCAGAATGACAAAAGACAATTCAAAAACCTCAGCAGTAATCATAGGTTCCTCATCATCTATTTCATTATTAAGAACCATCAAATTAATTTTTGTAACCTACATATACTTCGTTAATCACATTGAATGATTTTGTGGTTTGAGGGGAGTTTTCCTCCTTCATGCACATGATCTCTCCACTTCATTCCAGAGGAATTAAACCCAAAAGTTCCAGGACATCCCTAATTAATTTTTGAAAGCAGTATCAGCAGTAGATTCCTTCCTTTCTTAGACTTATGCCTGAGAATAACACCAGGAAAAAAAAAATTAGCAGTACCAGACAAACTGCTGTGTGCTCACTAATTATGAAGCATCCAGCCTAGTAGCATGAGTGTAAATTCAATTATATTGCCCAATCACACACTAACATTGAGTATCTCTGACCAGGTTCCTGTTAAGAAGGAATACAGTCTTACAGGGCTGTAAAGTCTGGTCCAAAGCAGCACATTGAGTACCTGACATCTGTGTAGGGTCAGAGCACAGATTTCAGTTCTCCCTCACTTGGTAGAACCTTCATTTACATTTTCTAGAAAACATTGGGTTCATGTGTGAGAGCACAGCATTACTATGAGGGACATTACCACTGTCATCTAATTAAACATCCTTCCAAAACAATCATATACAATATTTTAAATTAATTTTAATTAAGATCTTGATCCACAAACTGTATCACAGTTTGGTTTTATGGTATGCTGTGCATAATAAAGGTTATTATTCATTAAGAAATTTTATTTTCATGTTCTGTGTCAAGTTTGTGAACAGGAATTAATGTTATGCTGATCACATTTAAAATTTCTCCTGTTACCAGTCTTGTATTAATCTTCCTTTAATTACAGATACAACTAATGTGTATATACAACAGAGCATTATATATTTTTATGCATATATAATTATATGTGATTGGTTATTATAGATATGAGATATACAGAACTCATTCCAGAAAAGAAACAAATAAACAAACTCAAAAATTCTTTTATTGCCACCAGTCTCCAGATTTTGCTTTTCTGAGCAAATACCCGTTCTCTAGAAGGTCTTTTAAAATAAGTCTGCAAGAATAGCGAGGAATAGTACACATTACAGAGTTTCATTTCTTTTTATTTTGGTTATTATCCAAATAAATGCTCTTGGAGTGTAGCCCAGCTGGAGCTCTGCAGAAAGGTTTATAAAACTCTGACAATGTTGACTTCAGCCAGGGTTTCTGCTTCTCATTTATGCAGAGCTTGGGAGCTGATCTTCAGTTTGAGCTGCAAATCCTGGAACCTTCAGCCCTCAGTTCAGCACCTCTGTGTGATAGGGCTGGTGTGTTCAGCTGAGCCTCCTGTCAGACTGAGCCTGCAAGGTCGCTAAGAAATATTTTGCAGTCAGTGAACTGCCATTTACTTACAAATAGCTATTTCATCCTAAATATATCCTATTGCTTTTACTCAGAAAAGATAAAAAAAATATTAAAGCATATTAAAATCTTCTATGACTTCCTTCAAGCAGAAGCAAAGTGACCTTTCTTACTAGCTAAAGAGGGATTAAGATACCCCAATACCACTTTACATTTGAATGAAAGCATCCATGCAAAGCTTTAATGCTCTCTAGCAAGTGTGTGATAATTTCTTTTACTTCTCCTGAATGTCCTGTGCCTTTTTGATGTTAACTGCTTACTCCCCCTTTACAAACCTCTTAAAAAATTTCATTATTTACCAAATTACTTAAATATGTGATCAATTTAAAGCACATAAACACATCCATTTACACTTCCCTTTCCTTTTAAGTTAAACATATTCTTTCTGAATCATAGCCTTAAAGTGATCCTCTTCACTCATAAAGGCTGTTTTGAGGATATCATAGTTCTGCAAGGTGCTGATCACTCTGCTGTTCTCATGATCAAAAGAAAAATAATGAATTCTCAAAACTTGTTATAAGCTTCCAGCACCTTGCAGGAACAAATCTATCCTTTATCAGTCAGCAAAATCATGGCCTGATTTACGTGTGTCTACCTGCAGTTTGAGTAATTTTGTGCTTACAAATCACTGACCTGAATTCATGTGCCTAAAGTGATTGTGAGCACAAATATTAGCTCTTATCTAATCACCCAAAGAGTATTTGTACCTGTTATGAATTATGCATGCAGAAATGCAGCCCAATTATTTGTATACGCAAACTTGAATACACAAAAAGCTCATTTCTTAAAATCTAGGACAAGATGTTAAACCCACTATATTTTTTACAACAAGTACCAGCTTATCAGAATATTGAATATTTTATGTCTGGGTAAGTGCATGTGCTTTAAAGTGGTAAAATATGGATTAATACAAGATTGCTCACATAATAACAGGATAATATTTCCTGCCCGAAATCTGAACATTTTGAATGCATTTAGTAAACTTATTCAAAGAAGACAAAAAACTGTCATTAGGGAGCATAAATTTTGTATTTGTTTATGTAAAATACTGTGTTTAAAAATAGGACTTTTTAAATGTCAGTTCAAACAAGATATAAAGAAAAGAGTCAGAAATCTTTTAAGAAAGTAAAATGGTGAAAATAAATAGAAAACGTTCCTGAACTAAGATAACAAATATTTTCAAAAGAAATAATATTTACTCAGGTCTTCTGTCTTGTTTCCCCTGGTCTGCCTGCTACTGCAAATGAACAGTTATAACTGTATGAAACTAGGAAGTTTTTTTTTTCCTTTTTTTTTTGGTAAGGATGACTGCTATTGAGGTAAGTCAGAAAAGTGCCTATTAGCAGGTAAGACAAGGGAAAAGAATCAACTAAGAGCTCATGTTCTGACAGTTGACAAGGAGAGATCAAGAAAATGATTCTAACAAGATGTGGAGGTGGAGAGACTTACCAGATATCCTACACAGCCCATCCAGAAGAAAGTTATTCTAAGGACAAAAAAATGCAAACAGGGATTCCACATTTCTTGAGCTGTGTAGCTTAATCCTTGGTGTTGTGTCTCTGCATCCTGGTCAGCTCCCTGCTGTAACTTTACAGCAAGAGCCTGCTAGTGGAAATCACGTGATGGGATTTTAGTGGTGAGAATAAATCTGGTCATTCAGTCTGCATTAAAGACTAAGAGAAAAACAGTCACAAGATAACAACTACCTTCTTTATATTCAGTATGGTAATAGGGTTTTGACTTCAGACATGAGAGGCATAGCTGAACAAACATGACCCAGATTCACACTTGTCTGTGCTATGAATTTTGTTTTCCTTGTTGCACAGTGAGCAATCTAAGCTGTTTCAAAAGACCTACTTACAGTGACTTAAAAATATAGTTGAAAATATCCCAATAACATTCTTTTTCATTTATTGTAGACAAATTACCACCAGAAAAAGTAGTAATTATTTTAAATTTTGAACCAGCATACCCTTTAAAACTAATTTATGAAAAAGGATTTATTTTCTTCATATCCTCCCAAATAGTTATCTGTTTACTGTAAGGACATCTAAGAACTTCAAGTCTAAACAGGAGAGGAAGAATTTAGTCTGTGCTATTTTAAGTTCAGAGAAATCTTTAGGCAAAGCAAAACATCCTGGTAATCGCCAGAGATGAAACAGAAGTGCTTCAAAGAAGCAAATTTGCAATTTTAAGTCTCTTTTTCGTTTAAGAAAATGTCCTGAAAGTCCTTGAATTTTGAGTCTTGCATTAGCTAGCTGCCTGCAGCATTTCCCTAGGGCTGCTCTTCAGATGTTCCAGGTTGGGATCTATAGTAACACTGCTTCACATCACAAGTGCAAACAGCTTTTCTTGCATATTTATCTCGTTGCTATCTTGGAAACTGTATGCACAGCACAATAGCTTTTCAAATATTGATGGAATATTCAGTTGTTATCTCTCTTTCAGCTCTCCGTCAAAATGCAGTACAAACATTTTCAGCCTTTGCTTAATATGCTATATACCCGCTTCTTACTTTTCATTGCACATATTCAAGGTTAAAATAACAAATTAAAAATAGCTGAACAATAAATAAATTCTTAAATCATCTAAAAGATACTGGCCAACTTTTCAAAAGCAAGTAACTCTGTATTTTTGAATATATTGTTGTGACCTAATGCAGATTTGCCAGGACAGACTCAATTGGAAATTCACCTCCCAAATCACCCAGCTGGCAAATCACATTTCTACAGATTGCATGATTATGCAGCCTTTCCCCCCCACATCCATTTGATTTCGAAACAGTGTGTAACATAGGATCCAGTAAGATAGAGTTCTTTCTTTCTATGTCAGTCAAGGGTTCAGTTAAGACCCCAAACATATGCATCTACTGTAATTTGGTATAGTATAATAGTTTCCTGTCACTGCTGGTGTTGAGTTGCTACTCTCTTAAAGAGCACAGATGTGGGTATGAGTCCCCCAAATCAAAGTCAAAATGTGGCAGTCAAAATACTGTCAAAAATACTGTGAATCAAAAATGCTGTGTCTACCACCTCTACGGAGAAATGAACATCTCAGGATAGCTGAAATGGCATGTGCTGCCTACGTCTGAACACCTGAATCAAGCCTAATCTCCCTCACAATTAATGAGTATCTGATCAGTACAAGAAAGAGTATAGGAAACTATTAACTTCACCCTCAGTAGATGTGTGTTTATTGTTCAGCTGACTTTCTCTAGAGACTCCATTGATTATGTCAAATATAATGCACATTTAGACAGTGGCTTACTTGGAGATACTGGCAACGAAATACAGAATTTATGAGTTCTATTTCCTAAGATTACTCCCAATGCCTCAATGTCCATAAGCAAGGACATGCACCCTTGCTGTGAGGTGGAGTTCTGTGTCTTCACATATCCTGCTGTGGGTGGTAAGGCACGATCTGGAACTGGCTGTGTCTGGCTCAGAACAACTCCAGGCTCCTTACAAAGGCTGCCCAAAAATTCACACTACCTTCACCCTGCCCTTTATACGCTGTGCAGAGAGAGGTGTCCCCTCTAAAACAACTTATTATCAGTCTGCAGAGGTAAATCTGCAGTAAGTCACCCTTCAGATGGTGGAAGGACCAGCAGCACTTTGTTCCCTGGTTTGATGCTCTGAGGTGATGTGCAGTGCCTGGCTGCTCATTGTCCACTCGGCGAGCAGCCAGTTCGGACCATGGGCTTCGTCACCGGCAGCAAAAAGTGTCTGGTAAATCTCAGGACAGTGTGAGCTACCAACACAATAGCTACAGTGTTTTTTCCTAGTGTTCAACTTCTCTTCCAGCCTTGTTTATGTTTTTGTCTTCAATTTCAAAACAAATACTTTGTTTAGCAAGACTCCCCTATAGTGGTTGCAGAGCTTCTACTGAGAAGCCCTGAACGAGCGCTCCCACTGTGTCACCTTGCCTAGCGTGGTGGCAATAATTTCAAAGGATTTCAACAAACTAGTCATGCATGACCTTGATCCTTTCCTGAATCATACTGATAACCCATGCTCACAGTTTTTTTCTCATGAGTCTCTTCCACTTTGATCTCAAGTTTCAAAAATTTTCCAAGCTCTGATGTTAAACTGCATTCCTCATAATTCCTTTATGTCTGTCCTTGTATGTCTTCTAGCCAGTTTAGCACCAGTCCATTAATCTGGAAGTGTTATTATCTTCTACACGTAGGCCATGTAGACTCAAATGCTTCTCACAGTGCCTCTTTGCCATAGGCCCTAGGATTTTGTTCCTCATCTGCAGGTAGGCATACACTCCAGGGCCACAGAGCTGCATTGACCACAAGAAGATAGCTGGAAAATTAGAAGCAAGTCCAAGAGATGCGAATTTTAAGCAAAACAGAAAGGAAAGTTACAGTATTTAACTTCCCCCAGTGCTTGCTGCATTCATTAAAGGCATGACAAGGAGGCTCCCCACACACCCCTGCTATTATCTAAGACCTGATATGGCAGAAAAGCATTGTGGATGCTTTCTTATGTTTCTCTTATTGCTTGGCAGAAATATTGGAGAGGCACTTGGCAATAATCAGTAATCTATAAAATTTCTGCTGTTAGAAATTCCATAGGTTGGGCATTTGGATCTATCTACCATCTTTCTCTGCAATTTGCTCTGACATTTACGAGATGAACAAAAGCAATGTTGCATACAAATTATATACAATGGTTTGAATACCCTGAGTAGGTTTAAAATTCATAAACATATTAATATAATTTTAGATTTTGTGAGAAAAAAAATAGAGTGAACTTCCATGGGTTCATAAGACATAAAGGAATTGGAAATGCGATTTCAAATATAATAGCAAAAACCTACATACGACATTTAGAAGGTTTAATTTATTTTTTTAAAGAATAAGACTTCTGCAACTATAAGGCAGGTTTTCTATTTGTTTGATTGTTTATTTGTTTTGTCGGAATTCACATTAAATTAATGAAATGTGTATGAACTTCAGGAAAAAAATCTTACATTTAGAGGAAAATACAGCATGCTTCCAGCTATAAAATAGAGTAAATGCAGAATTATCCAGCAGTAACTCTTTATTCATTTGATTCTTTGAATTGTAAAATTTATTAGGTTGTTTACTTACTATGCACATGTAACTACAGTTTAAATTTTTAAGGCTACTTTGCTTAACCATGCATATACTAAAAGGTATAGGTGTTTTGTATCCTCATGCACATATGTAATTGCGATTATTCAGTTTATCAAGCAAGAAGTGAATCAACAGTGTCACTAGGTTTGTTTAGGCTGACATATTCTTCCATTGTTACTTTCAAAGTCCAATGGTTTCTGAGTTAAGAGGGCAAGAACTTAAACATTCTGCGCAGTGAAGCAAAAATTGCTTTTTGTGATTAAAACCAAACCATCCTGAAAAATAACGATTTGCTTTTAATGGATTTCTTCCTTTATACAGATGTTCACATGCATCAAGCTATCTTTAGTTCAGGTGGTTTAAGGATTTTGCAGAAGCAGAGCAAATATATACAGCTGTTAACAAAATGTAGCGCACCAATGTGTTTACTGATTCTCTACTAGATTTCATACAAAGGGAAGGAATTGTCAATTCCACTTTGATAATAACTAAAGTTGTTATGCTTTTACTTTCTCTGTAGTGGCATCATAACTGCATCATTTATTCTGCAATTTCAAAGTTGCGACTTGTATTTAGTAGTCTTGTCTTCACTGTTAGGATTTCAGTACAGCTGTAGGTATTTTCTGGATTTGAGCAGTCATACTCTTTTCTGTTCAAAAAATATTGCAACTCTCCCTCAGAACTGTTAAAATATTTATAAAATGACAGAAAACCATCCATCAAAAAAACCCCTTAATCTTGCTGTTCACTTGCTTACAGAATATTAAGGTCAGCCATCACTATGGATTCTTGTTGAGGAACCCTGAGCCATATTCAGAAAGAAAGAAATAGATGCTATATTTTGGTAACAAGATTCACTACTTCTTTTCTGTAACTGCAGGCATGGAATTTATTTGTGGAAACACGACAGAAGCACAAAAATTAGAGATCCATAACAGCTCTGTCCCACTGCCACTTTTGATCTTCATGGTATGTTTTCATGGCTAATAACTTGCTGTGTTACCAGGACTTGGTTGGCCCAGCCTTGACAAAATGTTCAGAATTACAGGAGCTAGCAAGAGAGAAACAAGCCTGTGGGTGTGTGTGTGAGCGGGATGCGCAAATCGTCTGAGTGGGAGACTCCAAAACTGATCTTGGTAAATAGGAATACAACCTATCCCAGCAGCTGGGAAATTAAGAGATCTGTGGGGGGAAAAAAGGTAATCTAAGCAGATATACAGGTCAAAAACAGTGATAGGTATAGACGGGGAGCAAGGCAACAGTGGCGCTGGTGTCACTCTTTCAGCTGTGGCCCCATGACACAAAGAGGCTCTGCCCCCAGTAACAGCCTCCATGTCACTCACAGCCACCAAGGGGGCACTTGGTGACTTGCACCTAGGGGTTTAGGGTATCTCCCCTCTGAGAATATGGGAGCAGCCTGCACATTCACTCCCGAGGAGGAGGCACAAGCAGGACAGGGCTCCATCCGGGGTGCAGGCTCCCAGGGGCCTGCATAACCCACAGCTTCTGAAGAAGTACATGTGAACATGTTATTATGTTGGGGATCGAAAGACTGGTTCAGATTTATCAGGACTGTATGTGGCCTGCATCACCCACAGGTTCTGAAGAAGTACATGTACATATATTATTGTGTTGGGGATCAAAAGACTGATTAAGTTTATCAGGATTATGTAAGGTATTTAGAAAGCACTTTGACACATGTTAACACTTAGAATATTGTGGTTTAGATGTCCTATTGCTAATATTGATCCTGAATACATAGTTTGATGATTCTCAATTAATTACACCTCATTAATAGGTCAGTAGAACCACTGGAATCCCGATTTGATTTAAACTACATGACCTGAACAGGTTTTCCCTGGTACAGGGGCTTGATTTACTAATGAATGTCTGAACTGCGATTAAGCAGCTTGGAAACACGAAAGCTTATCTAGCTGCACCCACCACTTGGCCTGCCAGTCTGACAACTGCTATCTGATTTTAATTGAACTCACATGAAGTGAAAAGTATTTTTCTGGCAGTTCTGCTCCTCTCAGTTGAGCAGTCTGGAACTGAAAAGACCACATTTTTTCAGCTGGTTTTGGGAGAGTGGGTTTAGGGTTCTATTTTTTTGTTTGTTTGCTTGCATTTCACTGCTCATTTATTTTGTTTTTATTTTGTAGAAGCTTTTGCGCTTGTTTTGTTTCCCTTTTTATTCTTTACAGTCACAGTGGGTCCTTCAGAAGAACCTCTGAGCTCATGCTCTCTTCTTTGCCTCTCTCCCATTAATTCCCGATTGTGGAAATCATGATAAATTATGTTTGGTACAGAGACATAGTCTTCTATGAGTTAAGGATGTTTTGCCTTTCAGTTTGTGGCCTGTCACGTAATAAAAATACCTCTGATTGGTTTTGTCATATATCCAGCATGTCTAATCACGTTCGTTGGCTTGGAAGTTCGAGCATGTTAAGCACTCTTGGCTGTTTCTACTGAAGACTTAGAAGGAACTGAAAATAGTAGTGAAATCACCCCACTGTATTTTGAGATCTACAAAAACTGGTGCATGCCTTAACTCAACAAGTCTTTTTTTAGCCAGAGGCTGATCATGATCAATAATTGTAATTTATGGTATAATTCTATACTAGACCAAAAATTGCTCAGTGAATTGTGAAAGAGATGTAAGAAAATATTTCTCTTTCCTGAGAGCTTTAGGTGGGTCTTTTGATAAATTCCTTAAATAAAACATAAGGTTGAGGATTCTACCAACTGAAAATACATTTAATAGGCTAAATAACTTGGCAGATCTCTGTAAGTGAACATATTTAATTTGCACCAAATGTGTGGTTGGAATATTTATTTTGTCCTCTACCTACAACACTACCAAACTGATCAGAAAATATACTCTGGAAGGTCAGGCTTGGAATTTAATACCAGGAATGGTATTTAAAATTACCTCATCCTTTCTGCACAGTTTGAAACCCTAATAGTTGTAGATTTTGTAAATATATATTCATTGGTATAATGTCCTATGGACCTTATCCTGTAGACTGTTTTCTCATTCTTCAGTTTCTACTCCTGTCTTTCCTCCCTCAATTATTTATTAATTGAAAAAAATATTCACCCCAGTTAAAGAAATGAGTAGCATCTTTCTTTATGTATAGTATTTTCTATCATCTTAAGTGTAATTCTTGTCACAGAATCACAGAATAATTAAGGTTGCAAGGGACATCTGAAGATCATCTCATCCAATCCTCTGCCAAGGCAGGGTCACTTAGAGCAGGTGACCCTGCTGACACAGTGAGCACACAGAAATGTGTCTGGGTGGGTTCTTATTCCTATTTTGGTGTTTATATACCACAATTTCTGTCAAACCACATAGACTGGTTCATGCGTGTTATGTGATACTTTTTCAGAATTATTTCATAATTTTCAGTGCATTGACTATTTGGGATGAAAAAGTTCTTTTGACATGATATTAAACTGAAGTTAGAGAAGAAGTTACGGCTTCAGAGATGGTTAATGCGCTATCCTTATTTTGAATGGCAAACTGCCCAATAATGTGATATACAATTTAATTATTATATTGGAGTAACTTTCATCTATTAATTTTTACAGTGATGACATTAAAATGCATCAAAGAGTGCCAAAATGGTTGGCAATTTTCCAGACCATGGTATCAGATATTTAAATCTTTGTAGTATAAATCCAGATAACTATCCAAGGAGGATTGAGGCGATCAGGTACAAGTGCCCAAGAGAACTGATGAAGATTCCCTCTTTGGGGTGGGCACTTCTGGGAGAATTTTTTGAGCCCTGTGATTATTCTGACACAAATTCAGGCAAGTGACTGAAAGGTCAGTATCAGATGCTTCAACAGCAGAAGAAACTGTATTATTACATGAGACTTCTGGTATATTAATTGTAATGTATTTTACTGGAACCTGATTGATTTTCTTCCTTAATTTTTACACTTAACACAAGGGACACTTATTATTGTACTCTATCCTTTACACTAGCTGTGCATATTAATGTTTCTCATTCTTACTAATCCCATTAATCTCACAATTAGATAGTATCTCATAGCAATTACTTACATATGCTAATTATGTGTTCCATAAATTAGCTCTCCAGGTTTAAAATTGCTTCATAATTAAATTGATTTGACTACCTTTAAAAAAATAGTTCTATCTTTTTATTTGTAGATATATATTTTTCTTATCTTTGACTATTCCTAATCCTTAAAATACCTCCTTACTCTAAAGTTCCTTTATATGTCTAATCCTTCAGGATCTGATTCAGAAATCACAGTAAGAAATAAGACTCTTGGGAAGTTTGATATTCTACTGGGTTTTTTAAAATGAGAGTAATCGCACTAATGAAGTTTCAGGTGTAATTTCTAGCCAGAAGATCGGACCACCTATTTTTAAGTCCTTATCCAATGTTCCTCCACTGGTACTCTAATACCACAGAGGTTGGATGGTAGCTCTGGAGACCATCTAGTCCAGCACACTGCTCAAAGCAGGGTCAGGTAGAGCCGGTTATACTGTACCATGTCCAGTTGGTTTCAAGTATCTGCATGAATGGAGACCCTCAGAGCTGCTATGGGCACCCTGAGCCAGTGTGGAAACAACACATGAAAAAGAAAACTCATACTTAAATGGAATTTCCTGTGTTTCAGTTTGTCCCCATTGCCTTTAGTTCTGTCAATGGACAAAGAGGAAAAGAGCCTGAATCCATTCTTTTCATATCCTCTCTTCAAGTTTTATATTGATAAGATCCCTACTGACCCTTCTTTTCTCCAGGCTATGTATTCCCACATACCTCAACCTATCCTCTTAGGAGAGATGTTCCAAGCCATTAATAATGTTAGTGGCATTTTCTAGACTCCTTCCAGTACTTTGTACTTGGGATTCCAGAACCAGACACGGTGCTCCAGATGTGCCTCCCCAGGGCTGATAAGAGGACAAAAATCTGCTAGCAGTGTTCTGCTTAATGAAACCAGATTTGCTGATGACCTTCTTTTCTGAAAGGTCTTTTTGCTGGCTTATGTTCAGCTTGGCATCCTTCAGGACCCACAGCTACTTTCCAGCTAGCTCCCAGAATCTACTGATGCATGGTGTTGTTCCTGTCCGATTTCAGAACTTTGTACTTCCCTTTGCTGAACTTCATGAGGGTTTGGGCAGCCTTCTTTCCCAGCTTGTCAAGGTCCCAAGGCAGCAATGCAATATGTAGTCCTTCAAACCCACGGTCTTGCTTTCTTGCTTGTCAATATGCAACCAACACCCCACAGTAGATCTGTCCTTAGATCTTTCCAAGGTACCAGTTGAGCACAAGAAAATGTAACCTCTCATGATGAGATCAGGCTGAGAAGGGTGGGGTTGTTCAACCTGGAGATGAGAAGGTTGCATGGAGACCTCATAAAAACCCTCCAGTACCCAAAGATGCCCTAAACAAAGGTTGGAGAGGGACCCATCATCAGGAACTGTAGGGATGAGACAAGAAGTAATAGGAACAAACTGAAAAAGGGTAAATTCAGATTAGATGGCAGGAAGAAACTCGTTACTATGAGGTTGGTGAGACACTGGAACAGTGCCCAGAGAGGTTGTGGATACCCCAAATGTTAGTGTTCATTCTACTCATATTGCTTAACTTCAGTATGAAAAATATTTTTACAATCACCCCATAGGCCACTGTTAGTAACAATATACAGGAAATCTGCTACAGATAATATGGAACATTGGTGTACATGTATTGAATACACTTAAAGTAATCTCTGACCTTACTAGTTTCTCAGGAAATAAAGTAATAAGATTGTTATTTGCTATCTGATGCTCCCTTTCATCATCTGATGGTTTAGTGTATGGTTAGTGGTGTGATCTTGAAAGTGCTCAGTGTAGGCTTAGATCTGTTCTCTGTTAATTCAGTGGGAGTTTTATTACTGTCTTCAATGTAAGCACAATAAAGTCTACATGCAGTCTGCTTTTGAAAATCCCACCTAATAGAAAATACTATTTATATTTTTGCTTTATATGTCTCTTTAGTCTGTCATTCACTAATGCCTTTTTATATTCTCTTGTGCTGTGTGTTTAAGAGTTTTTCACTTTTATTAAACTACTTGGTCTTTTCATTTGATCTTAATCTGAACATTTAATTTAGCTACTATTTAGATTACTGCAATGTCATTCATTTTGGCGTATTTTGAAAGACATTCATGAACAAGAGAAATCAAAAATGAGATCTTTCATGAATTGTTTTAAGAAAACTTGGAAGTTTAAAAATTTTATTACCAGCTTCTTTAATTTTTAAAAAAATACTCTTCTTATAAGTATTTTATAAATGGGTCATATTTCTGTACATATACATCATTATAACTAAGTCACTAAGTGTTTAAACCAGAATTCCTTCAGAGTAATAAAGAAACATATCTCTTCTAAATATACCTACAAGAGCTTAACTGAATTTGCAGCTTCCGACACCACTAATGTTCTGAGAAGTTCCCATATTTAAAACACATTTAAATTTAAAAAGACTTAGCTGCTCCCTCATTTTTATTGTTATGGGGCTACAGGCAAATTTTAAACAATTTGGCAGCTATGTGACCAAATGTGTTGTTGTGACTGAATATCTAACAATAAGAGTGCATGCCTTCAATGACTTTTTCTAACTTTCTCCAATACCTTTTTCAGTCCTCTCTTGGCTTATGTATGTAACACTGATGTATTTTCACCAAGTTTTCTGTCCTCTATCCATTTGGATTTCTGAGTTTATTTTACATTACAAAAATAATCATTGACATTGTTCTATCTGCAACATTTTTTTTATATTGTTTTTAGGTAACAGCTCACTTGTGATAAATAAATAAAATCAAAAGCTTTCTTAGCTAGAGAAGGGACATAGATAAATCCTTTTCTTTTGTTCCAATTATCTCTGGAGAGCCAAGTAAAACATTTTTAGAGCTTGCCAGTACAACCAACTACAACAGCAAAACTCAAGCAGAACTTATATTAGTATATTTCAAGGTAGAAGAAATTCCTTCTTAAGTCCTAGTAATAGGTGAGGAAGATAGAAGATTTTG
The DNA here is from genome assembly GCA_013400215.1 of Cisticola juncidis. NCBI lineage: Eukaryota > Metazoa > Chordata > Aves > Passeriformes > Cisticolidae > Cisticola > Cisticola juncidis. The sequence goes on from VXBR01004648.1 coordinate 56,969, forward strand.
TGGTTAATTTTAGTGGAGAAAATTCAAATAACCTTGGTACTGAATAAGAAAAGAAAACGTGTTTGAACCCTCCATTGATTAGTTGAATATAATCTTTGTTAGTTTATCGTTGGCTTTATTTTAATTAATTCAGATTTTTCCACGCTGAAATAAGCCTTAGTTTTACTTATTGCTCAACTATTTTTATCGTTTCAAAACCACAGAAGTGTTCCACAAAAATGTTTTGTTATATAGCTAAGAGGGAAGTATGCTGATAGTGTCTGTAAGCCATTCTACTGAGGCTCCCATAAAGGTCACAGAAACTCGTGTGTGGGAAGCCAGGCTCCTCGGCAAAAAGGTCACGCTGCCACCAAGAGCAATGACAGGATGAGCACAGAAGCCACTCCTGTTAAGGGAAGGTAGAACTATGAGACAATATCAGAATGCCTAATTTGATCATAACAACTCATACAAGAAACAGTACCTTTTTCTTTCTTCCCAGCTATTGTAAGGTGTCATGCTGTGCCTGGTGGGATGACACTTGGCAGGGGCGCGACACAACCCCGGGGTCCCCAGAGTCCGAGCAGTCACCACAGGATCCGCCTAGGAAGGAACAAAGTGGGCCTTGCATGCAGTCCAAGGAATGTTTTATTTATAATATGACCCAAACAAAGAGCAGAGGTGAGGACAAAATCAAAGTCAGGGCAGTGGGGTTTAAGGGACAGAATGAGGGAGGGGGTTTAAGGGCAGAGGGACCAATAGGGAGAAGACCAGGGAGGGACACAAGGTGGGGTTTGCAGAGCACAAACCAATGGGAGGCCAATGGGAGGAGACTGATACAGACAAACCAATGGGACCTCAAAAATAGGGGATTTCCAGAGGGGGCATTCCAGAGAGGGTACAAGGGAGGATTGACAGAGAACCTTCGGGAACAGGGGGCAGGTACCAGGTGAGGCTCACAGCTTAATAGGTGGATACAATTTAGGCTAAACCAACAACCGGGGGAGGAGGGAAAGGAACAAACCATCGGGGGTTAAAACACAAAATTATACATCACAAGAGTAAGGAGCATTCTGTCTGACAAAAAGACTGGTTTTGGTCAGTGGTCAAGGAAAAAAGTTACTTTTATAGCAAAGGAATAGCATAAATTTCAAAAAGGACAGTTAGGTATTTTAAGTGAGCTTTCCTCTCATCTGACTGATACACTACTGTGATTTTCCTACCTGAGGGAACAGCTGTTCCCTTCTGTCCCAGCTCAGAGGGAAGCTGAGGAGGCAGCCTATGGCAATCTGAGTTGAGTCACTTCTCTCTCTTCAGCCACAGCTACAGGCATTTTGCATTTAACAGTTTCTGTATTATTTGCAAAATGGATGAAAAACAAAATCCTTGAGCAAGATGTGTCACAGTTTAAAATGTTGGAGTGGGCAAAAAATCACATTTGGATGAGCCAGTGGCTCCTAAGAAATGTCAAGAGAATGTCTCGTGAGATTTTGGATCAAGTTTCCAGCACAGGTTCCTGATTAGTTCATCTCATACTTGCATTTCCAGAGGACCTAGAGAAGATAGAAAAAAACATGAATGGAGGAGAAAGTTGGGGGAGAGCAAGTTGAGTTCAAGGCATATGAATTGAGGTAACTGTAACTGTTGTAAAATAATGTCTGGAAGAAAAGACTGATGGAGAAACAAAACAGAATTTGTCTTGTAGATTTTGGGTTTAGCAGAGTTCCAAAAAACTTATGACTCAGTGAAGAGGGTCTGAGATACTGATCTGGGAATAATCTCAATTCTGTTGCTTCATCCATTAGCCAATCCTCCAGTTTCTCCAACAGTGATAGGAAAGGCTCTCAAGTTCTGTTTTGTCTTAATTTCTACCCACTTGTTTACTTTTCTATCGAGTGTAAAGTAGGTAAATATGAATTACAAAATATTTCCGTTTCTGGGTGCAACATCATAAATACAGAGGTCAGTTTAGAGACCTCTTGGATTTAGATGCTAAGCAATTTTCCTGGCATTGTGATCTTCATGAACCCTCAAGTCGGAGATATAACGAAGAGCTATGTGTAATTATCTTATGTAATTCTGTATGAAATTGGTTGTACTCAGAAAAACCCAGCATTGCTTTGTATTGACTGAGGTGAACAAGTGGTTTATTCCATACATTTGGCTTTCTGTTGATATAAACATTTGAATGAAATTTAGTAAAAAAAAAGTGAGAAGTTAGCACTAGGAGGCTTCTGCTCTATTTCTTTGTTGTCTGTTTATTCCTTTTCACAGTCTAATTGTACATTTGAGGAATTCTTGATTATGGTTTCTCAAATGAAGGTAACGTTTACCTTTTGTTTTTTTGTTGTATATAACAGGAAAGTTTTTAGGACAGTATGGATTACACAGATTCTCTAGATAGGCAGCCACAAAAACAGAAAAACACCCAAGAATGTACATTTCTTAAGTGCTTGAATTAACATGTTTCTATCTACCTTCTCCCTGTAAAACATAAAGCTACAAAAGTTTCAGTTTATCTCTATGTAACATTTTTCTGACCTCACTCTCAGGCAATGGAAAACACTGAATCACAGAACGACAGAATCGGTCGGGTTGGAAAGAACCACAGTGGGTCATCTGGTCCAACCTCCCTGATCAAGCAGGGTCATCCCAGAGCACATGGCACAGGATCACACTGAGAAGGTTCTTAAATATCTCCAATGAAGGAGACTCCCCAGCCTCTCTGGGAAACCTGTTCCAATATGTGGTCGCCATCAGAGAAAGATGTTCTTTCTCATATTTGGGTGGAACTTTCTGTGTTCCCGTTTCTGCCCATTGCCTCTTTGCTCTATTGCTGGCCCTGCTAGAGAGAGCTAGACCCATCATCTTGACACTTTTCCTTCAGATACTGATAGATATTGATGGCCTCCCTTTCAGTCTTTTCTCAAGGCTGAATAGGACAAGTTCCTTTGGCCCTTACTCATAAGATAAATGCTCCAGTCCTCTCATCCCCTTTGTAACCCTCCACTAGACCAGCTCCAGGAGCTCCTTGTCTCTCTTGTGCTGAGGAGCTCAGAACTAAACACAGCACTCCAGGTGAGGCCTCACCTGATCTGAGTAAAGGGGCAAGATCACCTCCCTCAACCTACTGGAAATGCTTTTCATTTCCTGATGCACCACAGGACAGCATTGGTCTTCTTGGCCACAAGAGCACACTCCTGGTTCATGGACATCTTGTTGTCCACCAGGACCCCCAGATCCTTCTCCACAGAGCTGTTTTTCAGCAGGTCAGCTCCCAGCCTGTACTGGTCCATAGGGTTGTTCCTCCCCAGGTGCAGGACCCTGCACATCCCTTTGTTGAATTTTGGTTGGTTTCTTTCTGCCCATCCCTTCAACCTGTCAAGGTCCTTCTGAAGAGCCACATGGCCCCCTGTGGTATTGGCCATTCCTTCCAGCTTTCTTTTCCAAAAATCCAATGTGTTCAGGTAATGGCTTCTTCATCAAAACTTTCTTCTACCTGCAGTGCTAATCTCATGGTTAAAATTCAAATTTAAACATACTTTATTTATTTGGTGGGCTGTGCTCTGGCTTTGCGATAATTCATTATTGATAAGCTTCTTTAATACATATTCCATTTTCATCAACCCATTTTAAATCATTTTTCATATCAGTCTCATTTAACTTAAGGATGGAGAGTACTTCAGGAAGACTCCTATCTTGTGAGAGCAGAGCGTGGTGGACTGTGATGGGACTGGTAAAAGAGCCTATCTGTTAATTGTTATGTTATTCTTGTTTTATTTTGTACTGAAGGTTTTCTGAACATATTGACTGCTTGACTGGAAGATTCTGAATTAACATTTTTGTTTTCAGATACCAGGGTTACACTTTTTCAGATATATTGATGAGTTTAGAATCTTATTATTCCTATCTCCTCTTTGGCAGTGTTAAGAAGCAAAATATTTCTACGCCTTGTTGGTATAACTGTTGGGCAAACATCAGTGAGCTCAGAAGTAGAAGCTGCTTACAAGTTCAGGATGATGCCATATGCCTACTCTAATACCTGAACCTGTATGCTTGCTCTCTCTGTTCCTTGCATATCTTTACCAGTATTAACCATTCCTTGCTGTATGATGAAAATACATCAACAATTGAATTAGATTTTTTTTCAGATAATAAAACAGGTCTGAGTATTGTTTCTTTTAGCTGCTTGCTCATACAATTGTACTTGAGACAGGCAGATATAACTTTATATACCTTTCAGCTCTCTTTTTAGTATGGGTTACCACATGGACTCCTTCTACTGTTTGAAGAAAAAAAAACCCCAAATTTTTCCTCTAAAATAAAAAAAATATTTATCTTTATTCAATGAGAGGTTTCATTCAGATAAGTGTTATTGTGGCCAGTAGCCCGTATTCAAGCAATGATCCATAACGTAAAGCCATTTCTCCGAAGGAAGTAAATTTTGTTCCGAGAGTGCTCTTTATCTTTTATGTCAAAGTGACCTTTCTTAATACTGAAATAAATGTTACAAATTATTAAATAATTTATTGACAATTTTTTCTATATCTACTTTTAATTCAATGAATTGTAATAACTTCTTTTTTTTATTAAAACATATTTATAGGAAGTTTTATTCAAATATTTCAGACATTTGGCCAAGAAACAAAAGTCATATATCCTAGTCCGTAAAGTGTAATATGTGGGGTATGGATCCAGTAGACTCTGGTTTACATGTGTTGTGATTGCATCCATACATCTCCTCCATTTAAGACATCAAAACAGTGAGAAATTAAAAACTTAGGTACATCATCTTTATCTTTGATGTTTTAAGTTACACTGCTGAATGCAGATTAAATATAAAGATAAAAACTAATTGGAAAAAAATTAACAACCAGAAACATCACTCTCAGGGGGAAAAAAGAAAAAAAAACCAAAAAAAAAAAAAAAAAACCAAAACCACAAGGCTTAAATTGTCTAAAGATTTTTTTTTTTTTTCTGTCTGCAAAAGCATTTTATGAAACATTGATTCCAACATGTCTAATAAGTTTATCACTTATTTTCTTGTCTTGACATTTTTTGGTATTGGCTACTGTAAAGTAAAAAATCATGTCATTTAACTCACTCATGAAAATGTACACGAAAACAACATTTATCAAACACAAGACTTAGTATCTAAGGACTGTTTTATCAGTGCAAACTAAAACCTTTCTAAACCTAGCTTTGACTATTGTGTGCATAGCAGGAAGATAAGCTACTCAGATATTGATGTTGGCAGCATTGTAAGTTTTTGTCATAAACTTTTTTTTTTTCTGAGACTGTTTTCTGTCTCTTAAGATGTTGCATCTCTGTCTCTTTACTTCTAAGTTTGTCAGTTCTTTATGCTGACTGAAAAATGTCTTTCTCACTGGATCTGGACACAACTGTAGGTCAAAACTCCCTGTTGCCTAGAACATTGCAGAATTTGGCATGAGAAGCATAAAGTACAGCCGAAATTTATGTTCAGTCTTGACTGCTCTCATGATGTGTACTTCATAATGCATTTGTTTTATTTAAGGGTCTTTTTTTTAATCATATTTTGGTGTATTCTGCTGGGCAATTAAAGTATAGGAAGCCTAATTAAAGATGGAAAGAAAATACTTCATCATGAAGATGTGAAGATGAGAGAAATAAAAAAAAATTACAAAAGCTCAAGAGCTATCTTTAATAGAAAGTTGTCAGAATCTGTATCAAGGGCACATGTTCAGGTCTTTTAATCATGTAAGAGTACTTCTCTGCTTCCCTAACTTTTGAAGGCGTCAGGATTTTTGAAACACACGACCCAGAAAATGACATAAGATAAACCTAAAGAAAGCAAGTGTTCTCATGTTACTCTGTTTCTGTCTCCATCAAAGTGCCTGTTCTCTGGATATGAACACCACACAGGTAAGATATGCAATGAAATTAGGATGATTACTATTTGGATGCAGAAAATACAAAACATTAAACAGATGAAGAAACAAATCTAATCACTGAGAATATGGAATGGTCATATGAAATACATTTGCATAAATGTCATGCTGGTTATATTGAGCTAATATTTATATAGTGTAATAAAGAAAAATATGTGTATTGGTGCATTATGAGCTCAGGATATAAATCTGCCATGCTCCTTCCCTAAATGTCTTCTTTCTTACTTGCGTCAACACCAGAACACAAGATATTTGCTTGTTTTGTTGCTGTAGTTATTTCTTCCTTGCTCATGATGAGCTTCACAAAGAAGTCAAATAAGCCACTCAGGTTACATATAGAAAAGATTTAGGACCACATAATTAGAATTGAAGCTATAAGGACAGGAACATAACTAATTATCACAGTCATTTCAGCTTAAACTAATGTGAAACCCAGACTATGCAGGCTTAGGAGATCAGAGCAGGTGAAGAAGGTTACACTGAATGCTCAGAGCAGAATGTACATCCCAGTTGTTTGCATTTATATTAATACACCTAAGTTGATGCCATGAATGAGTCCATGTGCACTGACATCTGGACACAGGATCTCACCTGTAATTGATGCAAAGTACCATACCTGTGTTGCCTTCAACAAATGCATATTATCTAGAGGTCAGCCTTTCTCTGTGTGATTAGCACAAAGACTCTGACTTGGTTGAAATATGAAGTGAACTAAACAATGAAAAAGAATAGGCTAGGACTCACCCAAACAAAACCAAGAATTAATTAAATTACTAAAGGAAAAGGTTTACCAAAAACTAGCAGGTAAGATTTCTATCTAAATCATCTGTGTTTCTGGATTATCATATGAAAATGAAGTGTTTATAACTTCAGCATCCTAAATTTACTACAGCTGTAATTAGAAGAATCCTTTGCTCTCTTTGGATTAAATCAGGATTTTAAAACTTTGAAGATCTGCAACACTAAAACTTTTCTTTGTTTTTTTGAACATCTGGGAAGCAAATTTACTGATGCCTGACCTAAATCTGAGCCTGACAATGAATCATATAGGCATGGCTGGTTTACGTGTTCTTTCCTGTTTCTAAAAATAGTAATGGTAAAATACAAACCACCAAAGTCTGATTTCGTTTTTTGCTGCTTTGAGAACGCACCAACATTTGATGTGTTCAAAAGCCTCTTAATTATTTCAGGTAGTTTATCAAGCAGTCCTTCACAGCTTGTACAATTTATAACGAACAGCCAATACAGGTGAAATCTTAAAAATGAGCAGAACTCTCTCATGTACGCTGGTCATGGCCAAACTGTTGGTATGGAACTGATTGTATCCTTCTCTGCTTTAGATAACAAATCAATTTCTTTTTATTTTAGCAATTCAACATAAGCAGTTAGCTGATAAAAAGTCTCAATGAGTCTGTTGTCAAAGAAAACCAGGATTGGTGAGGATGCTGCAAACTCAGGATAGTTTATTGTCTTCTGAATCAGCACTCTCCCTGGTTTGTAAAACCTAGAGCTTCTTCAAGATATAAAACTTTGTTCCAAAACAAAATATGTTCAGGGCTGCATGTAGCAAGGCCTAAATTATGTGGGGAAAGAGGGCATCAAACAGAGAAGAAATATATTGAGCCAGCTGCCTGGAAAAGGGCAGGATGAGGGTTAGGAGAGGGAAAGGGATTGGGCAGGTTCACAAGAAACCAAGACAATAAGATATCTGGAACATTTTTGCAAGGCTTGAGTTTAAAATTGACATCATGATCTTAGAGCTCATATTCTCATGTCTTTTTTCTTTTTAATCAGGAATGTGTATTTCACATAACAGATTGCATTTCAAAATAACTCTCAAGGGAATACAGAACTGATGAGAATTCATTATTTAGCAGACTGACAAGCAGCAAGTTATTTTAAAAATGACTAGCATAAGGAGAGGTAAATGAATCTCATATAAACTAATCTATATGAATGATTTAAAATGAGATTAGATTAAATGTTAATCATCCACTGTGCTATTGAAACATTTCATAGTTATTGTTTTTATTCAGTAATAAATAGGTACAGTAAATTGAAAAGAAAAATTTTTCATTTTTTCCATGAGAAACATATATCTAGATGCCCATAGCTTTCCTCTCCTTATGGTTTAGATCTTGAAACAAAGCATTCACTATAAAAAGTCTGCCATAAATGAAAGAATAAACAAAAAAAAAGAATGCTTCTCTAATAAGATATGAAGACACTAGTGAAATTAATAGACTCGACCTTGGTTGGGTTTTTTTTCCCCGTAATTATCTTGCTAAATGGCAGAGTGCAATTGTTTTATTTAGAGATTTTCATAATTGTCAAACCATTACTCTGTGTTCTACTGTAAGGAAAACTCTTCTATGCTTTACAGGGATGTACTAGTCAAAGAAGATCTATAGCAGCACAACTTTGCTAGTAAAATTTTATGGGTTGTGTTAGTGTGGAAGAAAAAGCAGTGTGTGTGCAGAAATATGACTGCATTCGTACATATACGTCTGCATGTGTAAGAAAATCTACAGGCAGACTTTCTGAAAGGTGTCAAAAAATATTCTTACGCTGGTCTTCAAAAAAACTATGCCACAGAAAATTGTCACATAGATTTAGTTTCAGTTCCACATTCTTTCTTTGTATCTGCTATAGAAAACTGTTTTCATAGATCAATTATAACAGAGAAGTTGAAGTTCTAGTTGCTGAAGATTTCTCAGCAGTAGATGTTCTGTGGACAAATGTTTCAGATCTGTGCTGTCATGCTAATTGGATGTCACAAGTAAAGGAAACTTCAAAAACTTCAACATTTGACTAGTTAAGAGCTGGAATTTAACAAACCTGGCTCAGTTTTCATAGTTGTCAGTCTGAAAGGTGTGAGGAACAGGGTAATTTACATCTCTCAGTCCTACTGTTTCTGTAATTTAGCACTAACTGTATTTCTTTTACGCTGTTTCTGACATTCCTTCTGTCCAAGACAACTGTAAACATAATTTTAAAGATTAGCTACTAGGGCAATTTCCTGCTGCAAAAGGTGGATCCTAAAATAATTTTCACAGCAGTGGGATCCTGATTGTTCTGTGTGAATTATTCACTGTTCAAACAGCATGTGGGCAGATACCCTGTTTACTCTTTGGTCTCAGTCTCTCCAGCTATTATCATTAATCACTGTTTCTGCTTCTTGCATAATATGCTTTCTTATTTCTTTCTTATTATATTTTATATATTATATTTTATATATTATATATATATAATTATATATTATTTCTTATATTATACTCTTTTATCATTTTTAAAGAAAAAAAAAAGTTAAAATAGCTATTTAGAAATTCAGTCTTTTGAGGTTTTTTTAAACTCTTCCCTACTATATTTTATGAGAGTTTCTGCCTCTTCACAATGCATTTTTTCTTCCAAGTATGTATAGATATCGTTTTCTTACTTCCTTTGCTTTCATTAACTGGCATACAATAATCCTTCCTTATTGCATATGTTACTTTATATGCATGCACAACTTGGTAACGACCTCTTACATACTTCTTTAAATCTCCCTTCTCTTCTGTACAATTTCATTCTGCAGACCAATTATTTTGCTCAAATTTCTTCAAGTCCTGTGTAGGAGGTGTTTTTTTAAATCTCCATATCATATTTCAGTGATGAGGAAAATGTTTGCTTCATCTTTGATTTACAAATCTTTTGGTAAATCAGTCAGCTCCCTCAGCTCTTGAGTGCATCCCATGAAGGGTCATGGACTTAAGTATGACAAGTTTGTTTAAATATTCTTTGAACTGATTCTCTTGCAACAGTATGCCTTCCTTGTTCCAGATTTTTTCCCTGGCCTCTGGATCCAGGGAATCCTTCTGAAGGCTGGTCCTAATAGTAAAGACAGAAATAATGAAGGCCTTTAATATCTCACCTTCTTCAATGTCCTCTGTCAGCAGGGTTCCTGCACCATTCACTCACAGAACCACATTTGCCCTAATCTTCCTTTTACCACTGATACAGTCACATGCTGGTGTTGCAGCACTCCAAGGTGGGATGCAAGTCATCCCACCATGTCCATGTGACCCCAGCAAGACCATAGCCCCAGAAATGCCTACAGATTTCTAATTCTTTGTGTTTATTCCCCACACTGTGTGCACTAGTATGAAAGGATGGCTGGGGGTGAAATTAGAGGTGTCTTGGGTTGAAAAATGTAACCAAAAATGTGCATTCTATTTTCATCTGTTGAAACCAGTTGGGACATATTGTTCTTTATCTCTTGTAACTCTAGGGGGGGAAAGAGGGGGGATTCCTTCTGTTAATGGGACACCTGATAACATCAGATAAGGCAGTGCCTCTTTATCTCTTCCTCCACCCATCCTCCTCTGAGGGACATCACCTGTGAATGGGCTATTTAAGGCCTCTCACATGACTGATAACATCACCTCATTCCATTGTGAGATGCTCCACCCAGTGGGAGGAGCAAAAACCTTTCCACCAGCATAAAACCTGCAATCCCAAACACTGATTCAGCTGGTTTTCCACTGAGTTCTCAGAAGAGGACTGGACCCTTTGTTCTACAGGATCATCTCTGCTCCACAGAACAACATCTGTTACTCCAGGAAGATCTATTTGGACTGCTTCCAACACCCTGGCAGCAGGCTGTCAGGTCATATTCCTGACTCTGTCAGGGTTTTCTAGGACTTTTGTTTGTTTGCTTGTTTGTTTGTTTGTTTATTCCATCATGATTCCTAATGTGCAACCTAGAGTACCTGATAAGACGGATGGAGTACAGGGCAGAGGAAAGTGGAAACATCATGGCCAGGCTCTGCTGGAATCTCTGTGGCTAGAGGAACTCAGTGGTAGTTTGCAGACAATGAACCACAAAGCACTAGTCATCCAAGGAACATAGGAGATGCCCTCTGAGCCAACAACTCTGCTGAAATCACTCTTCTCAGATGAACTTGCTCATTATAGCCTAATTGTTGTATTTAATCACATGTCCGTCCCAAAGTCACCTGCCTCCAAGTTATGACCACCCCTCACTGGACATGCCCTTTATGTTTTATATTTTATATTTTAAAAATTAAGTGGGACACTTACACCAATCAGCTACAAAGGTATGAGAAGAATCCTTCAAGGTTCACTTCAACATAAAGAAATAACTTCAAAGTAAGCTGAGACTTGTGAAAAATTAGGGAAGACTATCATAGCTGCTGGGATAAGTCAATGCACTGAACCTGTCTTGTCCCCAAATACATGTGTGTTGGGTAAGACACCTACTCTGTACATGCTGAATGATTTTATTGGGGATTAGAGCTTGTCTGTGTATTGTTTTGAGAATGTTTTTGCAGTACTGACAATCCTTGAATCTTAACCGATCATAATTTTGTATTACTGAAGAGTGTTATTGTGTAAACTGTTAGTGTGAGTACTTCGGGGGCTTTGGAAGTTGCTATCAGTGGGGAATGTACTCAAAGTGGAAGACACTTAAGGGGTCATAAAGTGGGAACACCTGCTGAGGGGTCTCCCTAATTCTATTGGTGTATTTCCATGAATGAGTCAGTGGAAATGCCCTCCAATCCAGTGACTGTGCAGTGAAGGGTCTGCACAAAGGGATGCAGACAGACTGGTTGGCCCGTGAGGGTTTTGGCTTTCCTAAGGTTCTGACAGACAAATCAAACACTAAGGGTCAAAGAAACCCCATACTAACAGTGGAGGAAATCTCTCTTTTTCCTGTGACAGCTTGTGTGCAGGCATTTGAGAGAGGACTCCCCACATGCTTGTTTCCCTGAAATTGTCTAGATGCTTTTTTCATAACGTCCCTACTGGCACTTTCTTTCTTACACGCCAGTGCTTGAGGTGACTCTGCTTACGCCCTGTTTTGTTGATTTTGTGTTATTTTTCTTTCACATCATCTCCTCATGAACCCTGTCTACCACTTCCTCACAGGACTGCTGATAACCCCTGTCATTCCTGTATCTGTGAAGGGCTTGTGTAACATTGCAAATGCCAGGACAGCTTTGATAGTTTTCTCTAGGAGGATGTTTAGATGCAAGATGAGCCTTACTACAAGTACTGGATTCTGTAAGATATACACCCTCATAACCAGGCTTCTTAGAAGCTTTAGATTCCACTTCATCTCAATAACCTTTCTCTGTCTGGTCATGCCAGATGGTTTACTGGTATTTTTCCATAGTCTGATCTAGCATTCACTTGAAATGAATATAAGTTTTGTTATGAAGTCCAGTAAACATAATAGTAATCCCCAAATACTTTATTTATTCTTGTTTCTATGCAAGCATTTGCATAGACATTGATAACAACAGACAACATATTCTGACACTTAAATAATAAATTCTTCATTTTGTTTTACATGCTACTTTTATGTCTATAAGGAAAACACTTTAGTCTACCTTATTATGTGCATATATTCACACTTCAACTTCAGTTGTCATGCTCATAGACTTTTTAAAATTCTGTGTTTACTTTCAATTTACTACAAAAAAGAAGACATCATTAGAAATTAACTGACAGACAGTTCTCTCTAAATCACGGAGCATTAGGTCATTGTCAGTTTTCCAAATTCAATAAAGTCTTAATCTGCTACATTTCACATCCCATTTTAACTACGGGAAACTTGAAACAGACAAATCAATTTATGGAGGAGATAAAAGCAAATATTTTAATGATACTTCATTTACAGTTAGTTCTTTATTTAATTTTGAGTTCAAGTTTATTTCATAGAGGGTCCTGCCTTAGTTTTCTTTGTGAAGCTTGTTTTAAACACAGGTCACACTTAGAATCATAGTTGGAAAAGACTTGAGAGATCATCTAGTTCCAAATCTCTGTCATGTGCATGGACACCTTCCACTAGAGCAGATTGTTCAAAACACCATCCAGTATGAACTTGAATACTTCCAGAGACTGGATATCCACATCTTCTCTGGCCAACCTGTTTCAGTTTCTCACAACCCTCTGAAAAAAGGTGTTGAGAGTAAATAAAACCTTTATACTTATACCCATCATCTTTCAGTTTGAAGCCATCCTTCCTTGTCTTATCACGGTATGTCCATCTAAAAATTCCCTTTGCAGTTTTCTTTTAGGTCCCTTTAGGTACTGAAATGCTCCCCAGAGCCTTCTCTTTTCCAGGCTGAACCTCCCCAACCCTCTCAGCCCGTCTTAAGAGAGATATGATAGGAGGTTTTACATTACTCTTAAGTGGACTGTAAGAGACTTGCATAAGCAACACATTTATATTCTAGCTATAAACCAGCTGCAAAGGATAGAACTTTAATCTCTTCTTTGCCAGTGGAGGCTGCTTTTCCAAATAGAAAATTTCAAATGTGACAAAATAGACCGGCCTTGGTTTTCTTAAGGAATTTAGGATTTCACTGTGCATGGAAATTAAATCGAGCAGAATGTTCTTGGAAATTAGGTTAAACCTCTCTGTGTACCTCCATCTGCTAAAAATAGAGAATAATTAAGACACAGCATTCTTATATGACTATTTCAAACTAAAAGCACTCTTGGTAGGAAGTGATAGTGTTAACCTAAACACCTCACAGACACATCAGTCCTTCTACTGCTTCACATTAAAGTTTCATATCATCTCTGTGCAGACTAGCCCCAAGCTGGCCAGTCTTCTCTTTATATGAGGCAACAAACAGCAAGTATGCTATAAAGCCTGTTATGTTAAATTCAGTGCTATGGCAAATTTGTCTAAAGAAAAAGAAAATCAGTAGTAGAATGATTTTTCAGATGTATTTTAGGACATCAGTTGCAGAATTTTGGCAAATGGAAGTTAATTTGATACAATGTTAGCACGTCAGAGGGACAAAGTGTAGTCAAGAAAAAAGTAGCTTTTTCTGCACACCAATTTAGGTTTTTGCAGTTTAATAATCTTTATGGGCTGTTGAAAGTCAGTTCTTTAAATATACTAGTTTTCAAATATTTCTTGTAGGCAGATCTAATAAGAAAACTATCTTCATACTATTTTTAATATATTTATTTCCTGCAAAGTCAGTATAAATAGAAGATATTTAAAGTTCCTGTTCAAGAATCACACTAGAACTTACATGAGTTTTTTCTCTCAGAAACCACAGGAATCATTTAGAAGATATAGAATTAAGAAAATGTGTTTTATTAAAGATGTAAATTTAACAAAAATAATTTCTTCTTGCTAGAAACATACGTGCTATTTATTCTGAAAAAAATACTGCATAGTGTTAGAGTGTATAGAAATCAATTTTAAGAAACTGATAGACTCTTAAAAGGATTTCATAGATTTATAGAAACTTTCTAATGCCCATAAATGACAAACTTAAAACACAGAATAATTGGAATAAAGAAACAGAAATGTAATAATTATTAAAATTAATGACAATAAAAATTTCTGTTATTCTATGTTAAAATTTTCAGATTTTTTTCACATAGAAGGTAATTATACAGAAAATCTTTGTTTCCAAACTGCTAGAATAAGTTGAACCTTGGTACGTATTTTAGATGCTTTTTATTATGCCAAACCTAGACATTAAATTTTTTTAACCACTTTTTTAAACTGTATTTCAAAGCTAGTAATACCTTTTCTAATCCACAATACCTAGAGTGCATTCTGTGGGACACATATATTTTGCAGCACTGCAGGTTCTCCTACACCTTTAACTAAATCTCTGCTCTAAAAGGGCAACTAAAACTGCACTTGTGGAAGATGAAGTTTCCACAAGTCAAGATTTCAATCTTCAGTCATTTCTCAAATGGAGAAACAGGGAACAGAACTACTTTGAATAACACACTTTTTTTTAAAATAATATGGATATTTGTCCACATACAGCAATCTCTTTCTTAATAAACTCTTTCTCAATAACCATAACTTTATTTTATCCATGTTCCAATCTAGACCATCCAATTTTATTATTCCTAAGAAGAGACAAATAAATTTTTGTGTAACTATTTCTTTTTGCATTACAAAATTCTAGAGAATGAGCAGTATCACAACTTCAGGTTACATATTTCACAAAATTTTGTTCATCTTGATGACATATTTCTTTCATTTCATTTCACGGTTTAAATTTTCAGTGAAGTTGCATGTGAAACCCTGAAGCTTCATTTGGCCTTTTACACCATGGCGTCTCTTCTTCATTGTTTGCCACTTTCAGATTTTCCATAGGCATGAGAACACCACTGGTTATCCTGTGTCTATTGGCAGACAGCATCAAAATTGGACTGCAAATTCTACAATCTGTTTCTTGGAATTGTGCAAATTTGGTGATTAAATCCAGTTGCATTTATGTAATAAAAGGCTTTTCTCTTTAACACATTTCAAAATTACAATAGTAAATAATTGGTTTTGAAGAAAACTAAGGAAAATTAACATCCAGTTTTCTTTTCTGTTTTATATTTTGCTTTGTTTTCAAAGAGCAACAATTTTTGTAATTTTGTGAATATTTTTATCTTTTAATCGTAGTTAACTATAGATACGAGTATTTTCTCCAGGATGATAAAATTACAACAGGATAAATATTTCTCAGTGAAATTTGTCTTTCTATTTAAATTTTGTTTCTCAATTTTTTCCCTTATTGATATCCCAATAACCTTAGTTACCTTGTTTCCCTTCTTTTAGTAATGGTTGTATTTTTTTTTCCAGTTGGAATTTCTGATTCCACAAGCTTTAACACAATTAAGATGTTCTTCCATTTATATCCGCCAAAATATTTCTGAAAGCTCAGTTGTCCTGATTTACTCCACTGTCAACTCCAGTATCTTTCTTGTTTTCTATGTTATTCTCATAACACTGTGCAAATGCAGAACATAGAGTCTCACCATCAAAAAGTTGATAATCTAATATTAATCAGGTGGTAGATTACTACCTGAAGCCACTGTGAACTCAATCTCAAATGCAAGTGCAGCTACTAAGTGACAAAAAGACAATACAGCAAGAGACAACTTGGTATTAGCCAAAAAGATCCAGAAGGGGACAATTCAAGTGGGGATGAAGCATGCATGAAACTCAGGCCTTGAAACCTCATTAGTGAATACAGATGGGCATCACCATTTATGGGATAACTTTATGAAGATGATAACTCTTTGTTATTCATCAGGATATACCAGCTGTTCAGTGAATGTTTTATAAAGTTAAGTAGCCTATGTATGGTCCCATAAAGAAAAAATGTCACTTGAAGCAAAAGAATAAGAAAAACACAGAAATTTGGTAATTAAGAAAGGGATTTTATGTGACATTACTAAAACCTGGACATTAGTTGCATGGAAAGACAACTATGTTATTTTTCACAAAGCACATAATTCTTTTTTAATCCTTTTCTAAAAAGAATTCCCATTAATGCCCATATCTTCCTTTGAGATTAGTCAGATAATAAAGATACATTCTTCAGTCATCAATTTTTACAGGGTTTAGTAAAATGGGGTTTCAAGTTTTAGTTACTACCATAATTAACACAACAAAAAGCTAGAAATAAATTACATGTTGTGTGATTTTTATCTTTATTACGGCAATTATATGCCATGATGGGCTTCTGGAGTAGTTCATCCATGCATTGTTTTTACACAGTTTCTAGCAAAGCTGTAGTTTAAGCCTGAGTCACACAGGATGTTGTTTCCTGATGAAACAGTTCCACAGTCCAGCTAGAATTAACCATAACATCTTTCTTCTGATGCTTTATTTACTGATCAAAAGGTCCTCCAACTCTGCAGGGTAATAATTTGTCTAGATGACCTCTATTAACTTCCTTCAGAAAAATCTGGATGAAGAGGATAAAAGCAGTCATCAGATTTATAAGTGCTGAAAGCTCTTTTGTTTGCAAAGGACTGTAAATATAAGAAATTTTTTTTCATAAAAAAATCTCAGAAGTAAATATGATGTTACATTTACTAAAGAAGACATCTAGACTTAAGTCTAGAAGAACTAATTTCACTGAAAATTACCATTTATAGAAATATATGTTCCTTTTCCTTTAAAGTTCAAAATTTGCATTTAGTTGCTAGTGACCAGATAACAGATTCATATGGATCTATTTATTGCCTTATCTGCCTAGTAAAAAAACAAAAATAAAAACATCATAAGATTCTATTTTACATTAACTGTCTTTTTTCACTTCCCACTAAGCACTAACCACCTCAGCCACTCTAATTTCAATACAGGAAAGGTATTTATTTACTGAAGACTTATGAAGTTTGTGCTTTGTTACCTTTTTCTTGTCAGTCATTATGAGCAACCTGTTAAATCTTATGCCTACAGCAACTTTTAGCCATGATTTCTGAATAAAAAGAGGAGAGTGAGATATGACTGCATTGTAAAGGGAACTTAACTCCTGAAAAATGGGAGCAGTGTGTGTCAGTGTGGCCCTTATGAACTGACTGGGTCTGCTTTAGAGAAGCCTAGGCAAAATGGCTCACAACAAAGTGTATTTTGGGTGTATATGAACTCACAGACTTTCACTCTACATTCCTCTTCACTGTTTTCACCATGGAAAATATTTCAGATGTCAATGCATAATTCTTTGTTTCAGCATCTGTATTTGATGTTAGCTGATTACCATTGTACAGCTAGAAACAAGTTGAATAATCCTCAAATTTTACCTAGCTTATTGTAAGCGTGGATGTTCCTCTCTTTTTAATCTTGGTACTTGCCTCAGTAAAACTCAGCAAACTATTATTTGTTATAAAGCAAAATTATGTTATAAATCAATGATATGAAAGCAAATTACACTTGGCCACTCACAATATGATCAGATTCTGTGCCAATTTTGTTTGCACTTTTTTTATCATGGGATTTCAAGAAAATATTTCCTTAGGCTCAGAAGTAAAACTGCAATAGTAGCATATGACAACATAATAGGCATGGTGTTTTGATGTTTTGATGTTGAATTTTAATAGAACGTGCAACTTTCATTAAGGCTGGCTGGAGACTTCTTAACCAAATGGAAAAAAAATTACCTTCCCTTGGATAAGGATCAAAAGTCTGACTGCTGCTTCCATGGAAAGATAAAAGGAGTAAAATTAGAACAGAAAGACCAGAGAAAGAACTGTGAAGATATATGAAGGATAGGTTGTTATTGTTGTTCATTCATGAAAAATGAGATCAACTATCATTTTCCCAGAGGGCCAACTCCTTTTCTCTTATTCTAGCTGAAATTAATAAATCCTTTTAAATATGAAGGAATAGGTTATTATAAATCCTCATCTTGTATGGGTGTCTAGCATTGTAGATTTCTCACATATCCACACATCTGATTCAGTATCTTCAGTAGTGTTATGTTCTCATTAAATGTCCAGAACATTTATTTGTAAGATAAAAGTGCAAAAAGTACTAGCCCTAGTATGAACTGTTGTATCTTGGGGCGAACTAAATTTTGCCAACTAAGAGATTATTGTGGAATTGGGCTCATTCTTATCTTCAGTTTGCAGCTCCTTCCTTCACCTGTCTCTTAATTGCCTCTGTCATGCCATGGTGATAATTAACCCAGTATCTCTGGCATGTAAGGGCTCTGAAAACTGCTACTTCCCCTCTAAAACTGGTACTCTCCTCTTTAACGAGGGGAAACATTGAACCAGTTTTCTGCAGCGCTATATGGAGTTCAATCTTAGATATTTTCTTAGGGCATCATCTGTAAAGTCTGTTTTTAAAAAGGAAATCAATTAAATCAGCCTAGGGGTGTACATAGAAATTAGGTTGAAATATAAATATTATGACTACTTAGAACTGCTTAAAATATAACTAATGCACAGAACCATGTAAAATGAAATGAATGAAACCAGGAGCTATACAGAAATTGTATCCTGAGCTTTAGTTTGACTTCTAGTCTTGTTACATAATCCAATTGGCTCAGTAATAATGTCTCCTTCATCTGGAGATACTTAGTAATGCCCATATGAAAGCACTTACCTGTGTGTTCATTCAGCACTGCCACTTCTTTTTTTGACTAATCACATGAATTTTACAAATACAATATGAAACTGGAAACTGGTTTGGAATCAGAAGCTTACTAAGCTCTTTACCTGTGCATCAACTGTTACAGCTGAACAATAGGAGAAAATCCTACGGGTTTGAGGAGCACATTTCTGCTGTCCCACATTATTGCACTCAGTGCAATTGTCTTTAGTGTGAGGACTGCACAGGAAGAAGGAGGCTGGAGATGGCAATGGGAGGTAGTAAGACTTGGCATCAAGACATCTATGACCACTAAGAAATACTTCGGAGTATAATACTGCTCTTCAGAGAACACAGACATCTGAGAATGCAGCAAGTTAATCGTCAACTTCTTGTCCACCCTCAGATTAAGTTCTTTTTGTGAGACGCTCAAAGTAGCAGTGAAGAATATCTAGGATTCTTTTTTTTTTTTTTTTTTTAATTCTCCTTGAAAGACAAGAAAGGAGAATTAGGGGAGACAGTATAAATCTTACTTGTGGGTGTTTATGTGGGCTGTTTAATTGGTTTACTGTAAAATAAAGTGCAACAAAATCTAGTATGGGAATTCATCCAAAAGATGAAATGGTTTATGGTGAATTCGGTTTAAATGATAAATGAACTATTTTAATTGTCCATAATGCTTTTATTCTCTGTGTTATCTCTAATATCTATCCATAAGGAAATGATCAGCCAAATAAATCCTATCATTGTTATGAAGTACATTTTGGTCTCATTTAGACACACCTTGAACACAAATAAATAGTGGACCTTTTAACATAAATGTGTCATTCAGCTTGGACTGGAAAATTAAAGTTAGTCCACAAAAGTTGTTTCCATTTGCATGTTTTTGAAAATAAAATTCTAAGCCATGAAACCTGAGGCATTTTATTTTTCCTTTCTTTTTTTTCCTGTGGAACCTCTACTTCTCTATGTACTGTCATAAGTTTGGGAGATATTAATTTTACGAGAAATTAATGGGCAAATGTAAGGTGGGAAAGTCATGCAATAAAAATCTGGGTTCGGTTTTGAAATGGTTGCAAATACCTCGCAATGTGATGTAGCAAGTTGTATGCACTTATATTTTCCCATCAAGTGTGTAGAGGATCCTGAGAGAAATTGTAGGTGGGATCAAATCTGCTTCTGAAAGGAGTAATTAGGAAGTTCTGTGCTGAATTTATGCCAAAATAAGAAAAAAAAAGAAANCCAAAAAAAAAAAAAAAAAAAAAAAAAAAAAAAAAAAAAAAAAAAAAAAAAAAAGCCGATTGTTAAAATTTATGTTTTCAGAGTTTATTCCTCAAGAATTAACATTCAGGGCTTTCCTAAGAAATTGATTTTCTATGTCTCCTTCCTCTTACTGTATTAAACTGTTGCAAGAAGCTGGAAAGAACAAGAAATGCCTGGAAAGAACATAATCCTGCTGATTTTTAGTTTAGTTATGTTATGGCTTTGACGTCATTCAAAGATTTAGCAAAACTCTGCTGACCTTTGCTTGGGTAAGACAGCTGTCACATTTCTTGTCGTGTTTGTGCCATTCCAAAGCTGTCAATGACTCATTCAGCCTTTGATACATGCAAGAACTGCAAATGTATGTCATCATGGCTGGCATAATAGGAAAGATTTTATGTTAGGTAGACCAATATATAAAAATCAGCTGCTGAAGTGGTTTCAAGACAGTTTCATTCCACGTCTTTTTCATTTCATTTTCAAAAAATAGACAATAAACTATCGATTATCAGCTTCCAGTCTGGTTCTGGGACAAGAGTGGATGGAATGAGGCACAACAGATTATGCAGAATTAGTCCCCCCATTTTTGGCATCAGAATTGTTAATAAGAGAACATCCAATATTGATATTTACCTTACATGACAAGTATTGACATTTTAGAATCTGTGAAAAAAAGTAGACAGAAAATTTCAGGTGTTGATGATCATACCTACGATACCATAATGAGCTTGAAAGAGCCCAGTCTACTTGCTGAATCCTAAACAGTGACATATAAATTGACTATCCTGAGTGAGGACAGTTGAGGAAGTAAACTGATATGGCTTCATTTCTTGTTGTCTAGTGTAAAAAATGCATTTTATAAAACTAATGTATAGAGAAAAAAGATTTTTAAAAATCTAGCTAGAAATAAACCAGCATTTTGCAACCTTATTTTCTATTTTAGTATTGAGAGGACATAATGAGAAATTATCACTTGCAAAAACACAGTACTGGGATGCAGAGGATCCCTTGTACCATGACACGTTCCATTCAGACTGAGAAACAGACTGAACAAAGAATTTTTATCCTGCAAAAGTTATTAGGCTCTGTAAGTATAACTGTGTGAAACTGAATGACCTATTATCTACAAGAGGTGAAATCAAATGTATTTGTTCTTCTTTACATGTGAATTTTTGGGGACAGATATTCTTTGGGGACTCATTTTAAAGTAGATAAGACTGATGGCTTGATTATGAAGTTATATTTACTAGGTAAATATATTTTCCCAGAGCTCATCAAGCTGTATTTTATTCTGGATTGTTGACATACAGTGCAAATCAATCCTAGAGAAAAAAAAGCTCTGATTTGTGCTGCCCTCAAGACATAAAAATATGTCACATGAGGCAATAGAGAAGCATCCATGATTTGTACTACATTCTGAAGTGACATCAGTTCACAGGGATAGCAGTTCTTGATTTCATATTTGAGAAGGCACAAAAAGGATCAAACTATGCAGCTGCATATTTTGTCCCTTAATAAAATCTTTATTTTTACATACAGCTTGCTCTTCTATTTATAGTAAGAAGGGAAAAAAAAAGGTTTTGAAAGCTTGTGAGATGCAGTTCCAGATCTGGAAGTGAATTTTGCAATTTGAGATAATCTCTAGTGTTCATTGTCAAAATTATTTATGAGATGAGTTGAAAACCACACTTTTCTAGGCAAGGTTTCTCCAGAGAAAGATGCTGCTGTGTAGTAACCCAGATGAATCAGCTTCCCCATCAATTGCATATTGATCTATTTATTGAATTTTAACTATTTACTATTTAAATACCACCACGGCTTTTAGTGATATATCTATCAAGATTAACTCAAGTTTTTTATTCCTAATACTAAATGTTTCATAGTATGTTTAGCAGCCCCAAAATGATGTTCTTTGATTATCCAGCCAGTCATTAAACTCCTTTCAAATTGAAATGCATGACAAATACCAAAATATCTGGGTACAGCAGATATGCAAGTTAATGTATTTCTCCCTGTGATCATATATTATTGTCAGAGGAAAAAAAAAAGATCCTGTTTCAAGATTATTTGCTTCAAGCAGACTTGCTTTAGTCATGGAATCAATACTTTTATAGTGTGTAGCTGCTCAGAAATGGATCTCCAGTTTGAAAGCTAAACAATCA
Organism: Cisticola juncidis; assembly: GCA_013400215.1. Classification (NCBI taxonomy): domain Eukaryota; kingdom Metazoa; phylum Chordata; class Aves; order Passeriformes; family Cisticolidae; genus Cisticola; species Cisticola juncidis. The sequence continues at coordinate 79,165 of VXBR01004648.1, forward strand.
AATTATTGAAGAATTAATGAATACTTCCTATGCACTTGTCAAATGATGGCTATAATATAAGCAGTAGAAACTCTGCTATAAGATGTCTCAGGTAATTTTCCATTTAAAGTGCATGTAGTAAAAATATATATTACCAGGTCCTTGAGTACATATAGAAGCTGTGTCATGGTGCTGAATATTATCAGTTGAACAATGTTATTAAGTCCTTAAGAAAGTAACACTTTTAGGAGTATGTTTTGATATAACTGAGCAATTCTACTAAAGCCATCAAGGAAAGGAACATCAAATAAAGAAATTTATTTATGTAAAAAATTGTGCATTCTGGCTGATTTTACCTATCTCACAGCTTTTTTTTTTTTTTTTTTTTTTTCTGATGGAAATAATGTGTTATACAAGATTTTCACTATTTATCTCAGAGGTGCAGCTTCATATGATGCTGACTTGCATTTACTCATGTTATTTGTCATGCAGCACTGAAAACAAAATATTCATTACTCTGGATCAAGTTGAGGTCCAACAGTTATGACATTGTGCGTTCAACAGGAAGTTTCAAACGCTTACTAGGACTGTGGAATCAAAATAGGAGGAAAAAATTGTATTAAAGCATAGGGGGTTTAGGTTTTTTGTTTATTAGTTTATTTTAGGAATAATGAACAGAGTAAAGTCAAAGCTGTAGTCATGTAAGACTACCCAATAAAAAGAGAAGCATTATTCTTGATTTTATATGACTTAATATGAAACTCTACATTTCGTAGAAGGAGCACACAAGTTTAAAAAGACACAGTGCTGAATAAAAAAAGAAAAATGAAACTTAAATCATGAATATCCTCTTTTTCATCCTTCACTATTCTGGGAAATGGATGACATCTACTTTGCTTTCTAGAGGATAAAAAATCACCCTATAACATTGTTGCATATTGAAAATAACTACTTGTAATTTACATTTGCTTAATCCAGGGATCACAAGTGGCAGCAGTGGTGATGATAGAGTGGTGATGATAGTCTTGCTTAAGTCAACTACATGAGCACCTTATTTTATGCTATGCAAATATTAATCCATAGTTAATTTACCTTTGCCTTTTTTTCCTCAGGCTACAGTTCATATTGTAAATGGCAGTGGAACTAGAACATTATCATATTTAACATTTTTCCAATTGAACATCTAAACCTAAATTAGGATAGTGATTAATTTACCAACTATTTAAACTGATGTCTTGGATATTCCAAATGTAGATTCAAGACTTCAATCATGAGTGCACTTGCTACATTTTCACTATATTATAAACTATCAAGAATTGTTTTACATCATATAACTTCAGCTTTTAGGAACAGATTTTTTCCCTGTTTTAACTGAATGCCATTTGGGGTAATTCTGTGTTTACATTGCAAATACTGTAATGTAGTCCCTCAGTATCCAAACTAACTGCAGTGAGAACAGAGGATCCTCAGCCTCATCTCCAGGTTTCTAGCTGGCTGGGTTTATAGACATGTATAATGCTACACACCATGGTAGCAATAATAAAACAGGTATAGGCCCTGAAGAAAATCTGATTTCCATGAATAGAATTTGTTTAGTTGTGTAATTGTTTAAAGGTATTGCAGATGTAGATGAAATATAAATATTCATTGCTCACTGTTTTTTCTTTTACCAGCTGGTTCACTTTCAACTAATCGGTATATTCAAATGCAAAAGGCCGTTCACCATTGCTTGTGTGCACTTCTTCATAACATGTAAATGTTATGTGCCCCTTCAACATTTTCTTTAAACCATAATTTGATGCAGAAAGGTATAACAAAGCATGAAGCTATTCAAAAGTTTAATTATAATATTTCAGACTGAAAAATGGTTTAGTAATAGTTATTACTTTTAGTAATAACCATTGGGTAAATCTTTCTAGGAGGCTCAAAAGTCAGAACTGGAAAACATGTAGTCCAATGATTCTTTATTATCATTCTATTATTTTTTTTTTGTTACCACTGGTTATTCAGTTTAAAGCAGAAAGTGAAACACCAGTAACACCATAAAACACTGAGCAATTATTCACCTGTGATGTCCCTTTAATACCAAGGGATCATCAGAGCTTCAAAACTTGATCTGAAATTTATTTTTCAGTAGAAGTTATGATTGCCTGTGTCGTAATGCTACTACGGGCAACCTGAAAAAACCTTGTGAAAAGTATGTTTAAATTCAATGCTCAAAGTACTTGGAACATGGAAAACACTTCTGCAAAAATAAAATGTATTCGATAATTATTTTCTTACATGAAAAAGGAAAGGGAAAACATTACAGATGGTGCTAAGGCCAATATGGCTCTATTCTTCCCTAAGTGTCAGAGAGTGTCAGCTGCTAACGTCACATTATTTCCCCCTTACTGAGTTGCAAGGCCAGTAGCATGCACTCTTCCCATGCTTTTCTCTAAATGGCTAAAGCCCTCCTTTGTTCAGAAAATGGGATTAAACACAGGCTTTCCTACTGTGGATAAATAGCCTGGTCAGCAGGTTGCTTATGTTGAAAGCAAATGAACCAACAAGTCAAGCCAGGAATTGCCACTTCTTTTGTTTCTCTCCATTTCTGAGTGTCTGTGTATTCCAGACATGCTGAAGACAATTTACACATCCCCACCAGACCATCCCTTGGGAGAACTCAGACACTTGTGCTATATCTTGGTCTTCAGAGGTGCCTCCACCTGTGTTCAGATGTTTAATTTTTAATAGCCAGGGTATGACCAGGTATCAAATGGACTGCAGCATAATTAATATCTCTCAGGTACCAACAGGTTTTCAGTTTGCTTAACAAATAAAAATTTTATCTTAATGTTGTTTTGACATGGGCTTTCTTTCATCTTTAATCATAATAAGATGAAGGTTCATCTAAAAGCATTTATTTTACTTTCCACATATAGCCATATCAAGCTATAGCATTAAGGAGGGCTTATATATGAAAACATTAAAAAGGAAAAGCTAATGAATAATTTATAAAAGTGAGCAACAAATAAGAGACTAAAGTACCAGAATAATAAAATAAGCACATGGGGCCTAAATTGCTCAAGAGCTGGCAATGAAATATGCAGCCCTTCACCTATGATGTCTACCATTCATCTTACCTGCTTAATATCTTTTTGTAATCCCTCTGAAATTTACTATCCAAATTCATTACCAGTTATTCCTGTAAAAGTCTATTAAATATCCCTTTTAATTTTTTTTTTTTTTAAGAGAAAAATCAGTTTCCTATTCAGAAAGCATAAATTGTCAGAATACTTGTTAACAGCCTTGTTTCATGTCTTCAGTTCACTTTAGAAATGAAAGCCTGAGATTCTCCTATAAACAGAAAATGTCTATAATGCAGCAGGGTATAATGAAGCGAATGATTATTTCTGAAACACCTACCCTGCTTGTCAGCCCCTGAGCACTTCAACAAAGCACTCTGAGTCATTCTTATAAAGAGGTGCTGTGACAGAAGAAATGAGCCACAGGTTGGAGATCCTCGGGCAAACGCAGCCCAGTGCATATGGTACATCATTACCAGGCTGATTTTAATGAAGTTTTAGAGCCTTAAATTTCACATCACAGTTGGTGCTCATATGCATTTTACTGTTATTGCCTTTCATTTGCCAAGTAAAGATAATTGATGATCTTTACTTAGAGAATTTGTAGATTTTGGAACTGTCTATTTTTAACAGGGGTTTCTACTATTTTGTGTATGTGTACATGCTTAATGCTGATTTTATTTAGTCTAATGATTTTTTTAAATGTTTTTAAAATAGAATGAGAAGAAAAAAGTTCTTTATGCAACTGAGCAAAATTCCATTAACGTCTTCAATGACATGAATGAACTTCTTCCATATCAAAGGTTACCCTAACCTTGAGAAAGAAGGGAAGAATAGTGTCCTTACTGAGTATGCCTTCGACAAAACCATGCAGCCTAATCTGTCAGGCTACCACTTAGCAAAAAGATTGCATTAAAAGTAATGGAGGAGCTCTTCATATTTCATGCTCTTTATACAGAAAATAATTGAAAATATTGACAAATAAAGACATTAACAAGAGAGAAAAAAGTTGAATGGAAATAAATAAAAAAGAAATAGGAAAACCAGTTAAAGGAAATAAATAAACAAGGTTAAGCTTCAGCCATTCACAATCAATCTCTTCTGGAGAAAGATGTATTAAAATGACCACTTGTATTGCATCATATTACATCCATCTTTTGATTGCTCTGTTTTTATGAGTGATCTTAATGCCCAATTCAGGAGTTTACAGGGTTCTTAGCACTTCTCAGACTCAGGATCACAGTCATTTCTGGTCTAGAGAACTTTGCTAAAGTTTTTATATTGTTACCATTATGCTTACAACAACAGTATTTGTGAGAATATAGATAACAGCTAAAAATATGAATTAATAAAATTATTTTTCCAGTTTTAAAGCTTCTATATCCAAGGTCAGCCAATTCCAGGCTATATGCTCCATGAAATAAATATGTAAACTATGAGAAATACACATTTTAAAATCCCCTTTAAATACTAAAAAGCCTGAGCACAAAGTGTAGCACTCACTGCAGCTTTTTTGTGTGTGCTGATATTCTGAATTGCACTTCAAATCAGTCTTTTATTTGTAATAGATTAAAGAAAAAAAATTACATTTTAAGCCACTTTCAACATTTAGCTGACTGTATTTTAGGATCAGACATAGAAGGCTTGATTCCAGATGACAAGGTTCTGCAGGGAAATAAAGAAAATATCAGCAGAGGCAGCTCAGTCACCCGTCTAACCCCTGAGATTTTATCTGTAGTAGTGACCTTCCCTTGGTTGTTACTGGTCTTCCACTTCTCTTTGGTCTTGTTCCTCAGTTATTCCAACAGTAACATGTTGTAATATGAGTGTCACAGCCATTTTCCACTTCTGTTTCCCACAGTATTCAACAGGTACTTGTCTGGTTCTCTTACATAACTTTGAAGCTCTTCCTCAGTCCTATTCTGGTGTTATGAAAAAAAAAAAAAAACAACTCTGTGGAGATTAAAAATCTTCCTGTTTCTATGGGCAAATATTTCCTGAAGGCCTTGCAAAGCCTCTGTCTTGAAAAACTGTCACCTGACTGTTCTACCATTTCAAAGCTGAACCACACACACAATATTCACTTAACTTTTGCAATAAACTATACAGTTTCTGTACAGGAGAAAGCATGTCTTACTTACATTGCCATTAAAAAATTTAATTAATTGTGTTATTTATATGTATTTTTTATTTGAAGTGGAAGATCAGAATGCCTTTGGAAATAGGGTACTTTAGTATGCAGTCCAAAACAGATGTATCCATTAATTTTATCTCAACTGTGGAACTCAGTGCAGGATTAGAATAATATAAAAAAGAAACTTTTATTTTTTTGTTTCTTTTCTTCTCATCTCTTTGGAAATTATCTAAAAAGTTACATTTATTTAGGCTGAATTCTGCACTAAATAGAAGGTTTAATCAAGCACTGAATTGCCTAATGTTGCTTTAAAAATGGTAACTATATTGGTTCAACTTTGGAGTAGTCAAGATTGTTGATCAACTGAAGCATAAAAAAAAGCATGGCACTTTCAAAAGAGGGGGAAAGGGGGAGTTATTATAGCTACAGGAGTTTCTATCATTGATAATCACACAGGATAGAGGATATTGAAACTGAAGATGCTTGCCCAGACCAGCCCAATGTTCACATTTTTACATTGTCTGAGATGATTTGTGCTGTGGCACAGAAATGTAGTGGAGGAGTTGGACCAAATACCATAAAGGAGTTGGAATGTATCTATATTACCCTCAGACCATACTGAATTAAAAGAAAGCAGATTACATTAGGATGATGAACCACCCTTGTTAGAGAAATATGTGATAAAGGCCTTCACAGAAAGATTTTTGCAAAGGTTATGTCTGATAGAGATTCATAATCCAGTGAAATGATGCAGTGAGTAAAGATTCTGCACCTTGGTGAGGTTAAGGCCTATGGCTGCTGTTGTGAACATTCTCAGGAGACCATAGAGGGACTATAGGAGGGGAGACATTGAGAATAACATATCACAGTGGCCAGAGACACCAGCTAGTTTCCTACCAGACATCAGTGATGTTGACACAACTGTGTACTGAACAACAACCAGTAATAACTCCTTATACTAGAGGGAAGAGACTGTCAGCCACCTCTCATGCAGGGTAGCAGCTGTTGGTACTTCAGCTTGTAAAAATGTCTTGTTCATTAATTATAAATTAATGTGCATTTAGCAAAGCAAGGCTGGAAGGGAGTGACAACAGGTAGCACAGCATGAAGAGGAAAAAGAAGAAGGAATAGAGTCTAATTGCTTTCTTCAGCTATGCCATGGATAAAGAAGATAGAACTCAATTTTTCAGAGGTGCACATTGAAAGGACAGTGGGCAAAAGTTGGAGCAAGGGATGTTCCAATTAGATTAAATTAACAAGTTCTCTATAATGAAAATCACCAGAGCATGGAACAGGTTGCTCAGAGAGTATATGGTTGCTCCATCTTGGCATGCACTTGGGTTACAACAAGCCCATGCAGTGGTGGGGGAAATGTGACAGGAAAACTGCACAGCAAAATAGACTTGGGAGTGCTGGCCAACAAATGACTGAGCACGAGCCAGCATCTTCTCAGGGGGCTGGGAAGGCCAATGACTTGCCTCAGAAATAGTGGGATCAGATCAGTGGGACAGAAATAGTGGGATCAGCAGAACTGGAATAGTAATTTTCCTCCTGCACACAGCACAGGTGAGGTCTCATGTTGAGTTTGAAGGGAAACAAACCTGGTGAAGGGTCTGGAGCACAAGTCTAACAAGGAATGGCTGAGGCAGCTGGGGTCGTTTAGCCTGGAGAAAAGAAGACTCTCTATAAAACTACCTGAAATGACATTGCAGCCAAGTGTGGATTGATTTCTTTTCTCACAGGTAACAAGTGACAGGACAATAGGTAATAGCCTAAGGTTGCTTTGGGGAGGTTTAGATTCAATATTAGGAACAATTTGTTCACTGAAAGGGTGGCCAAGCATTGGTCAGGCTGCCCAGGAAAGCTGTTGAGTCACAATCTGTAAAAGACGTGGAGATATGGCACTTGATAGTGTTTGGATAATAGTTGAACTCAAAGATCTTAAAGGTCATTTTCAAACCAAACAATTCCATGATTCAATCATTCTAGGTTCAGAGAGTTTCCAGACAGAATCCCAAGTCACCTGAAATAACTCTTATGCCAGCTGATCTCCAAAGGAGACTAAATCTACAGATATCTTATTTATACAAAGATTGAGGCTTCCATGTTAAGAACTAAAACATTCTGTCCGAGAACATTAGTGTGTCAGTTAGCCTAAAACACTGTGCAGGGAGGCACTCATCAAACTCCAGCCTTGGATAAGGCAGCTCAGCAGTGTAAACACATGATAACAAAACAGGACCACTAGAATTGTGCTCTGGATGAAATTTTTTCCCCTGAACCAGCTTTTCTATGGTTAATATTTTTAAAGAAAAATATCTGTACAGAGAGAAGACTCATGCAGTGACCCACTTCCCAATTATCCCTGTGTCTCTGGCTGTGACTTACTACATGGATGACTCATGGACCTGCAGAGAAAATATTTACCAAACAGTCTGCCAGCAGAGGATGAGGTAGGCAGAAGGAAAAAAAATGTAAATAGAGATCAGCATAATTGAATTCCATTTGCTTAGTGATCCTGCACCTCTTTGCTCTGTACAGATATTTTTATTTAAAAAAATTAACCATAAAAAAGCTGAAAGAAAACCTGTCAGTATTTAAAGTTATTTTTAAATAGAATAAACACAGAAGGACAATGCTTCAAATTAGTATAAACAGAAGGCAAAGTAAATCCCAGACAGAGAGTCACCCAAGGTTGTGCCTATGGCTAGCAGCTAATGGGTAGGTAGCCAGAGGCTATCTGCAAGTCTACAGGGCAAAATAAGCTGACAATTCCCCACAATATTTTTATGGTGAAATATGTGCTTCACAGACTAGCTCTTCAGCCACAGCCCTCTGGTGTGGTGTCAGCATTTAAGACCTAGAATTCACCAGGATAAAAACTGCAGCAAGGAGTTTATATCCTACCTTTCAAGTTAAGTTCCTCCCAAGGCCTAAGATTAGGCTGGCCATGGAGGGGATGAGAATAGAAAGCCATGGGGGGATCAGAATTTCTATTGCTGTGTGGTCACAGAGGTTATCATTTTATTCTTCAAATAACTACATTACACTAAACAATTTAATTACAAGAGGAACGTATGGGGAAACATTTTCAGTTTCCACCTGTGGCAATGGTTTAAGTAAAAAAATCACTTTTCAGTATGGAAACCCACAGGTAAAGTAGGAGCACTGACAGAATTACAAAGTGTATGGGAAAATGTCTCTTTACCACCTACTCTGGGGCAGTAGGTGAGCCCTGTATTGCCAGTAGGGGTGCAGATTTACCTTAGATAGTCCTGAAAGTGTTTGTATACTCACGGGGCAAAGTGCAGCGCTGAAAGAAAATATTTGCTAGTATCCTCGGCATGGTATTAACAACATTAATTTGATTCTGTTTCCAGGTTAATGTACCTGTGTCCTTCAGCAGAAATAATTACCTAGGGCATGATATTAGCATTGTTGTATTGTTTCCAATTTCTAAGCTAAATGCTGCTGAGCTGTTTCAGAAACCTCTCAGCAGTTTGCATCTGGGATCTTATATTTAAGAAAGCCAATACAAGCCTATTCTTTATTTGACAGGTTTGGTCCTTGTAGGGCTTAGTTTCTTAACTATCTTAAGCTGTCCAAACTAAAAAAATGCCATTATGCCTTCTTTTGTGGATTCACTTTTAATCTTTCTGCATGGATAATGAAACTTTGAGGTAATCCAAAAGGGAAGTTGCTATCCGTAGACCCAGACTGTAGGGTGTTAGTAGATGGTAAAAACTGTACAAATTTCTGTATTTTGTGTTTTTATAGTACTTGCTTCTCTATACTGATGATTCTGAAATATTAGACTGATACATCAGGAACCAATACTAAAATGCACCTTGATTAATACAGCCATAGAAGTTACCAAAACTTGGATTGGATTGTCTACAGGACAATTTTCTGTTCAGTGGAAGATTTTGGGATTTATTTAATGTCCGAGATCTCTCTGATGCAGTGAATCATACCTCTCATTCCGTGACTAGGAGTGCAAAGTTGAAATTAGCTTTTCTACCTCACTAGGAGAGCTTGAAATACTAGTAAATCAAGATTGATGTTGTAAAGGGGGCAATTCTGATACAGGCACACATTAACATTTATTCCTAATGGTATAAACTCTGAAACTGCACAATACAGGTTTCAAACTACATACAATTTCCAGACAAACATCACTAGGACAAGCCTATGGCTAAGATCACCAGAATTCTGCTGTTCTCAGAAATACGATACATTAGACAAGGGTCCTTGATAATGAATAAAAAAAGCTCTTTAATGATGGTTTTTTATTTTCTCCTACTTGCAGTACAGAGTATTTTCTCCTGCTCAGTTGAAAATTTGGTCCCTGGTTTGTATCAGCTTTTCCTGTGATCCCTCTACAGACTTCCAATATATATAATTTTTTATGTCCCTGTGAAATATTTGTTTGCATTTGGATTCTCAATGAAGATCTTAGGAAATTCACCTGAAACTGGGATGAGCAAAGCACCAGTGGATATTTCCATCTGTAGAGATACACAGTTCAATGTTAAACTGCACAATTTAATATTAAGATTCACAGTTATGTTAAGATGCACTTAACATAAGTGCAATCACTTGTTCAATATTAATTTAAGAGTCTGCAATATTAGACTTAGGAATTTATTTTTAAAAGCTCCCTTAAACTGAGAAAAAAACCATTTTATTACAGCTGCCAATTCCTTCTACATTTAAGCCATTTTCTTGTCTCGAAGTATAGAACAGCAAGAGAACCACACATAGAGCAATTATCTTCTGAGATTTTATATCACATTCGTATTGAAAACAGTATAGAAAATGAGTCAGGAAACATGTCTTTGAAAGCATTGTTTCTAAAAAATCACACAATTACTGTCAAACATATTTCAGTAAGCAGTAAATGAACCCTGCTTGCACCATAAATCATTAATGTTTAATCACCAGCCAATGCCTCACTATGCTCACTGGCATGGAAACTCTAAGATACTCAAAGGATAGTTCTAGCAAATCTGGCATGCATGGTTGGCTTGTGTGCTTAATTACTGTTTATGCATTGGCAGTATCCAAGCAGTTGTATGTAATAAATAGAACACTGTCACACTGTCCAGATGGTTTTAGATCCAGGGCCTAGGGAGTAGGTTTGAAGATTACAGGCCTGATTTACTAACAATTCACACCAGCTCAATTGCAGAGAATCATGCTAATAGCATACGTTTCAGCCATTTATTCAATAAAAAAATAAATATACTATTAATGACTATTAAGAACCTACTTTATGTTCTATTTAGCCACTCTTCAGAGGAAATATAATAATTTTATTTTGCTTTGTGACATTCAACAGCTTTATTTCTTTAATGTCCAGTAGGTTTGAGAGAAATTATTTCTTTTACACAGAACAAAGAAGTGCCCAGAAAAGATAATCCAAGCTATCTTTGAAAATTATAGTTTAGGTATTGAAATGAGTATAGGCACTTTAGTGTGCTGATGAGCCTGAATAAATTTACATTGTCAAGAATTAGAGGCAAAATTACATGTCATCAAATAAAAAATGGTATCGTTAATTGTTTCAGTCCTTACTTACATATAAATAAGAAGCCAAATTCTGTTATCACTTTCAAGATTAAAAAAACATCAACAAAACCAAAAAATACCACCCCCTCTAAACAGCAAATAAGTTTAAGAAGAACTACAGTCTTTTCCATCCCAAAACAGGATTTGACACACATCAGTGACATTTCTTTAACTAGATTTCATTTGCAGAATAAGAAAGAGGAGAGAGGAGATAAATTAGAAGGAAAGAAAGTGGATTTAGAGAGAAAATACACTTTCATGTAATAAATTAATGTTTAGAAGTCCTTCCATAAACAAAGAATATGGACAATTTGAAATCAGATTGTCATCTCTCTGAGAATATATGAAGTCTTCTCCTACTTTTCACAAGAATGTTCTGTTTTAAAGATTATATACGACAGTCACTCAGGATGGAAATGAGAACACAGGTGGACTTTATCTCTTCCACATAAACTGGAAATGACCTGTGATTTTCTTTGCAGGACATTAAAAAAAGAAAAGAAAAAGAAGTAGAGCAGTGGATAATTGAACACAATAAGAGAGCTGAAATCAAAAAGACTGATTAAAGGGTACGAGTAATATTTTTCTGCTGCTTATGAGGGTAAAACCCACTACTGTCAATCTGATAAATTGTCTTGGTAAATGGATTATAATTTAAAGTTTGGTTTTGAGTCAAAATAAAGCACTCCAGAAACCAAATCATAGACCATCTTTGGCAACCAAAAGTCATATTTCATGACTCAAACTGTCACTATCAGTGATTCAAACTATCCATGATAAAGATGCTGTTCTGTAGCTTCCTTTTCGCCATAAAAAACCACCAAACAAACTACCTGAAGAATTTCAGTATTATATTCAAAATAGGATTTATGATTTACAGCCAACTACATTCAAGGTGTGGTTCAGTTCAAGTTAAAGACATATCTGAAATAAATAGGTGAATAACAGCATCTCCACTGGCTGCAAAAGGGCTCTAGCGAAGTAGTTCAGCTGATGATAGTATCCCATATATCCCAAAGAAATAACTGTCCCACTAACCCAGTGTGGTGATTTTAATTGCAGCAGGGAAATTAAACACCAAATAAGTGACTCTCCTTCCCCTGCCTGTAGAAAGCAATTTCCCTGGAGAAGAGGAAAATTCTGGACTAAACCCCTTTTTAAGTATAGTAAGCAAGAGCCTTACTCACATGTCCCCTCAGTTCAAGCATGCAAATTGTTGCTAGAAAGTTCCTCATTCTTTGTGTTACCATAGGTTGATTTTTAGTGCAGGAATTTTAATATTCTTAACCATTCTCCCCTATTGGACCCTTCCCTCAGACCCCACCTCAACTCCCCTCCCACACTGGGATATATAAATACCCCTGCCCTGTGCTTTTTCCCCTTTGTACTCTGTTTTTCTGGTTTATTCCAAATATAGTGGAGAGCTTCTTATTTGTTATTTTTGCATTATTAAAATCCTGGTTTTGGCCAATTGGATCAAGGCTGCCTCTCTCTATTAAGCTGCCACTGGGGCAGAGTCCTGATGAAACTCAAAAGCGTTTGACTGTCCAGGCTTGGACTCCCAGGAGTTTCACTTGTCCCTTTCAGTAAGTAAGGAACAATAAATAAGAGATTATGAGTTGAGATAGCAATTTACTAAAAGCACAAGAACAGTAAGAGGGTTAGAAAAGCTCCTGAGGTTTAACATTTCCTCCCCCAGCTGAAAATCACTGGAAAACAGAGACACACCAACCCCAGAAGCTAGTTCATCCAGACAGGGGCTGTGTAGCCACAGTTCCCACTGCTCCCTGTAAGAGCCTAGACAAGAGATGCAGGACTCCCAATGGCTCTTAATAAAACTGCTGTTTATTGCGTAGATGAAATTTCAGCAATCTTGGGTCGGGGGTAAGAAGAGCCAGCCTAAAGTTGCCAGTCACAACTGAAATGCTTGAAACACAGTTAAGTCCTGGTTACAATACATTATATCATTTTCTGTGCTGAATATGCTAATTTACAACATCCAACCAGTATAAGAAAAATCCTATAGAAGCTACATACAGAACTATTACAAGTATTACATTACCATACTGTGTTACATTTTAAACCCAAACAGCTACTCTCTAGACCCCTTTTCTCCTTCCTTGCCGCATTGGCAGGGTCTCTCTGACCTTTGGACCCTTCAGCATCCCTTCATTTGCTCAGGATATTTTTCAGTCAACAGGGATTCTCCCTTCAGCCCACTCAACCATTGCGTTTCCAGTTGTTCAGTAACTGACTGGCTTGGCATTTTATACATCAAAACTTGCTTTCATTTCTATTCCACTTGTAGGTTCCATATTCTCGGAGTCTTTTGCCAAGCAATCATATCTATAAGAGTTTCCTGAAAGAAAGATGAACTTTCCCAGCACTTCCCCTGCCGCCCCCAGCTCTCCCCTGCGCTGTGCGGGTGCACAGAGAAGGTCTGTGCCGGGTGCCAGCCCCGCACTGCCCGGCAGGGACCTTCCCGAGGCTCAGCCGGTGCCTGGAGCACCTTCCCCGGTGCCTGGAGCACCTTCCCCGGTGCCTGGAGCTGTCCGCTTCAGCACCACGTCTGTGCATTCCCGCTCCGGAGGAAAGCGGAGCGGGGAGCGAGCGGGCAGCAGAAGGGGCCGAGTTTGATGTGCTGTTAAGAGGACAGTCCACTGAGCTTCGCCAAGGGAGGAAAGTTGGGGCACATTCCCTTCTGCTCCCCGGCCTCTCCTGCCAAAACCATGCCCCCAGCAACAGCACGGGTGGTATGGAATAAACAATGCAGTCACACACACAGACTAAAAACTTCCCCACCTTTCTCTGTAACCAGGATACCCAGGAGCCATCTCCTATTTTTATTTATATTAATGCTATATCAGTTGTGTTCTGCTACTGACTAGGGGGAACTGGATTTCAAAATGAAATAATACCTGCATGGTTTTAGAATCCTGATATAGAAACTGTACTTACAAATCTAACACATTTGATTTATTTGGTTTTTTCAAGTCATCAGGGAAAAGGAAATAATATATATGTTACTTGGATTCAGTGCTTCATCTTGATTAGCTATAATAACATAGTTAAATGTAGGCATTTCCTAGATGATCATAGAAGCTCGTGTCTCTTCTGGACTGGATAGGACATACCTACCTAAGTATGTACCACTCTTAATTTGTATGATGTGACAGTACAGAGTTGAATCCCCAAATGTTTCAGTCATTTAGTCATTCTGCATTGTTCTAAATTATTAGTTTACATCAATTAAGGTCAGAGCAAGAGCTCGAAATAAGTCTAACTGGAAGTCTTCAATCATTATTATTTGTTTAAATATTAAAAGCATTTTTGAGAAACTGTCTGTAGTCGGGGGATTTGTCATGGATAATATCAAGACTTTATTTTAGACAGATGTGGAAAATTAAGGATTCAAAATTCAGGAGGTTTTTCACATTTTTAGTACACTAAAATGGAAAATAATTATCAAATTTAAGACTAGCCTCTCTATAATAGCAGTAATTGAGATATTTCCACAATCTGACGAGCACAGCATTTGCCAGGATGAAAATACATTAAACACTCACATGAATTTTTTTTTTTTCTTTTTTAACACTGAAACTGTTTACTGTTTAAGCGAATTTTGGATCAGAATCTGGGCCAGCATGTTGGTGCCTTTACTATATGTGCCATACTCTTCGCTTATACCCTGAGATGTATTGCTGTAAAAAGCTAAGTCATATCTGTCATAAAAAAAAGACATGAATATGATAATCTTCCTCTTGTCTTTATTCCCAATTTGTCAGAATTTTAATGAGGATGACTTCTCTTACATGATGCAGAAAGGCTAGAGATACTCCATGTTGATCACAAAGACCATTACTTATTTTAAATGAAATAAGTTAGATTACCTAATTGTAACTGTCACTACAGTGATTTTGAAGTCCCTTTTTTGAAATATATGGATAAAATCCAATTTGCTACACTTTAGACAATCTCTTGAATCTGTGTTCAGCCAGTGAATGCATTAGTCTGGCAATGTGATTTGTGGTCCTAATTCTTGAATATGTTACCTTAAAGACCTCCCTTTTCTTCATGTTGTTCAAACTTCAGAAATTTTTTGCCTATTCTTACTGTGATTTTCACTGTTTAGTGATTCAATTAAGAGACAGAATTTTACTGAGCTTTCCTCTATTGTGGAAGTTATGGAGATTATTATAATTATAAGGATTACCTATTTGATAATTTATTTAAAAAAAAATTTAATGATCTGGCTAGAAGATTTCTTTCATACAATCCTCTATTAAAAATCTGTGGACAAGTTTCATGCCAAATAATTGGGGGGATAATATAATTGTTTCATCTGGGATTTGAAACCAAACATAACACAGATTGGCATATTATATGTTGGCACAGCCAGCATATGATTGTTCTTCTAGACAATCTAATATTTATTTTTTCCAGGTTCACATTCATCTTAATTTATAGGAAAGGAGAAAGCTCTTTCATTTACAAAACAGTAGAGCATCAAAATGAAAACTGGAGTGACTCATATAGATTTACAATGTAAAAAGAACAGAATTTCCCTATTGACATATTTTAATAACAATAGGTTCTATTCTCCAAGAGGTTTATCAAGTCAGTAGTTTTTAATGAGTGTTGAAGCAACTCCAATGACATATTCTTGTGTTTATCCTCTTTATGTGCCTTTGTACTTTTTTTTTTTTTTTTTTTTTTTTTTTTTT
>VXBR01004648.1:94661-128784 GCA_013400215.1 Cisticola juncidis
TTTTTTTTTTTTTTTTTTGCATAATTATTGCATCGTGATGATCCAGCCGTTTGCTTTTTCCAGGAAAACACACCTTAACTTGATTAATTCACTTCCATCTGAGGTAAAAAAAAAAAAAAAAATCTCTGGCTGGTACATTTTAAAATTCTGAAGCTAACACTTGAAGATTCTTGTTTTAGTGAAGCTGTTCCACTACATTTTGGTCTCAGGCTCATAGGTTTCCCTTTATGAGTCATACATAAATTTATACCTGCACATGAACTGGAAAGAAGAACTTTACAATTCTCTCACCTTACATTTACTCTGAATGATGAAAGACCAGCTGACCTAGTAAAAGAAAGAGAGGGGAAAGGAACATGGGAGGCAAAATGGAAGCAGGAAGGGTAACAGAGAAGAAAGCAAAAAAAAAATTGCAAGGAACAAACTCTACACAAAAGATGGCATTGAAAGGTGGGAACTCGATGACTCCCTGGCAAAAGAGGATCAGAAATAACATAAATATGAATAAATGGACAATGATGTGGCTACACAGATTCATCATGGACTTGAAAGAAGGGACCAAATTAAAGGAGAATAAGCAACTTAAGCTCCAAAATCAAGTTATGCAAGGCGAGGTCTACACGCATGATGGAACTGACCTAAAGCACACCCAAGTTAGCATCAGCTCATATACTGCAGTCCTGAAAGAAGAGTAACAAAGATGTAAGACCACTCTGACTATGAAATACACTTTTTTTTCCTTTCTGCATTGGAAATAGCTTTGTCTTCATCACCCAAGCAATTCTTTACTATCCTATGTTTAATATGCAAATAGGACTATAGACATAGGACAAAAATACTGTTTTTTAAGAAATCACAAATCTATTAAAAACATGCTTATTAAATATATAATATGAAAGGGAAGACCAGTGAGATAGGTATCACAGGAAAAGGATACAAGTCTTAAAAGTTAATTGTCTGCAGCAGATTTCACTTCAGCTGAAAAGGGATTTTTCTCTCTTGGCTGGATTTTCAAAGTGCAGCCATGTGTACAGATTCTTAAACTACAGTACTATTCCTTTTCTCAGGCACAAGCCACTGAAAAGCAGTACTTTAAGATGCTATGAAATGTATTTACTTAAAGGATCTGTCTAGAATTTGTCATCTCTTTACATTCTTATCTTACGTTTTGATAAGCTGTATCACAAGTCCAATATATTTTCGTTTCCTTATGACACTGGCTTTTATATCCAAGTGAGACTGGTGAGATAGCTGTATAAAGGTCATCAGGAGGACATAATGGGAAAATATCTTTCTGGCTCTTCTTCTGGATGTATAGAACAGTTTATTTAGCTGAAAAATAAAGATTTATTATTGTAGTATGAGAAAAAAGTGTCATCTTTTTATGGTTAATGTTGGTATAGTAATCCTCAAGAACACAAGTAGATTATATGCTGTTTTTTAACTAGCAGCATTATTAAGTAATGACCTACAGATATTGTAAGATATAAAAGGACATTCTTGCACTACAAACTGAAATTGTGCATTTATCTCCTTTCACTCTTTTCTTCAAATGAAGTTATACAGTGATATCATCCAAACGGCTATCTATTGCAAAGATAGATGCTATAAATGCTGCAATAACAAAGTTAATAGGATAATTTCAAGTTGTCGTTCTGAAATACTGATTAAAGCAATTGTTAAATTGAAATGCTTATGCCTGTTTATAGGGCATAAATTTGAAGACAATTCTACATAAACACATTAAGAACTGTACTTCAGTAGCATTATAGCCTTCCAAAGATCTGAAAACTGGTAAATAGTAACTGATAGATAAATTTAACATTACTCAGACTCACAGAAACAAATTAAAGTGAAATAAAAATATAAAATCTCATCTCCTCTAAGCCTCTGAATTTTTAGCATATGTATTGTGTTTAAACAACTGGAACTTACATGTGAACTTTGTGCAGAAACATTTTTACAATCCTGGGCTAAGAGAGGCATGATAAGTAAATAAGTGAGGTGGGGAAATGACCTAGTTTGTCAAACTAGTGAAATAAAAAACTAATATGAAATCAAAAGTAGCATGAATGGAAAAAAGCTATTACAGCTTGAATTCCTGACTCTCAAGAGAAGGTATGACATATCGGACATTTTGATTTCCAATACTTATAATTTATGCAGCTAAATCAATGAAACAGGCTAGACTGAGGAACTGCAGCAGTGTTTGTATATGTTCAAATCTCTTTTATTACAAGTCTTATGCTTTAACAAGTGCAGTTTTTTCTTTGTAGAACATGTTTTCTCCTCTCAAATCACTCTGTCAGGTAAATGGAAATTCAGTGATAAACAGATGATATTGCATAGTCTGCTTCTCTACATGTTGAATACTGATGCTACTTGTTGCTTCTTCTTTCCTACCTACTGTTAAATGCGGAGAATTCTCATATCACAAGCTGTGGCTGTCACAATTAAACTAGCATGGAAACAAAACCTCTAGGACTTCCTTTCTTTCTGAGAAATGAACATCAAGCTATGATTGCCTGAGTCACAATTTGGTTACTGTTATTTTATTTGGAATGTTTGGCGAACTATGCAGTGCCTTATTTATAGCTCAACATGTATGTTATTTACCCTTGAGTTAAAATGCTGGTTAAAATGTTATTTATGCCTGCAAGCACCACATTTAAATATGACCTGAAAATATTGTAAGCAGAAATTTAACATTTTTTCACAAATCATCAATAAATTTTAAGAATATTTCAGATGATACTAAAACTATGTGTCATACTTAATCTCTATAAAAAAATTTCCAATTTCTAAGCATTTAAAAATCCATTTCATGTTTTTAAACTTAATTTGGGAAATATTTTATTTTTTAATATTGTTTCTACTTTCAGTAAAAAAAACTATGCAAAGTTCCATTAAATGAACTGAACAATCACAGCCATAATTTCATTTAAAAAATGTATTGGGTTTTCTATTTACCTATCAGCTATAAAAATATAGTTTAGAGATAATCTAGTTATGTTCCTTTATTTCTTTACTTACTGCATCCTCTTGCACTTTTTGCATTCTTTGGTTGCTGGTAACTGTCATAAAGTTAATAACATCTTCCAGATCTGTATTTTTTATCAAGTAGTGGTACAGGGAGGTTTTATTGTTTCACTGAGCCATAAATAACTTACTAGTTGGCTACTTGATGTTAATAAATAGTACTCATGATTTGAGAGAGCTCATCAGACTTTCTGACAGTTTCCACTATTCATTTCAGGTATTTCAGTAGTAGAAATTTTCATTTCTACTATTCCTTGACTTTTATGTTACAAATATTTAGCGATTGTTCCACCCTGAACTTCTTCGTTACTCCTGTATCTGCTCTTCTTTCCCAGAGTTTATTTTGACCCCTTAAGACTGCTCTGAATCATTGTAAATGTGTGGCTATATTTGTGCTATTAGCTTTAAAATTGGTAGAATTTCTCATGGGTCTGTACCCATGAGATCCTGATCATAGATGGGTTTTCCTGAACACATTGAACTTATACTCCCAGATATTTTATCTTTTTTTTTGTTTGTTTGTTTTTTAATGAACACTTTGTCTCTTAACAGATAGTTTTAAAAAGAAAAATTTTCTGCAAAAGCAGAATTATTTGTTTTATGAGGGATGGGTGGTGTTTATTAAAATGTATTCACTTTCTCTCTTTCAGTAACATTCTTCCCACCCAATTTTGTAGATGATGAGTTTCAACATCAGGAAACTGATCCTTTTAGAGTAGAAAAACATATATTATAGACTGGAATTATGCTACATTTCTCCCTTAACATAAACTGATATCCCAGAAAACCATCATTTTAAGAGTGACAATCAGTGAGACCTACTTTTCTGAATTGATATTATTACATTTTGTTGTTTTATTTTTTAGAAAATTCAAATATAGTTAAAAAATAGCAGAGATTTAAAACTGAACTATCAGGACTAAAATCATTACTCTGTATGTAATATGGATTGAAACTTGAAGAGGTGCTCATTCTTTCCTGTCTTCTAAACTGATGATGTGTAACACATCTTTCATTAGCAGCTTCTTTAAAGTATCAGCTGGAACACTAATGTATGATGACATCACAGGGCCTGTTCTTGTGAAAGGTAAATCATTCTAAAATGTTTTATGACTAGAGTTGTCTATTTTTATTTTTATTTTTTTTTACTCAAAATAAGAATTCTGGGGAAAAAAAGTAATCTTCTGCTCTATGGTTAATATATAGTTTTGAAAAACTACCAGTGTTCTGTGTGGAAGATATGCTCCAGTCTTAGACAAAATAATTTATGGATTGAAATGTGTGAGAGTCTTGAACATAAAAAGCAGGCTTTACATATATTTTCTATGTACAAAACCTCAGATATTTGAAGATATGTACAAAATCTTCTCTATATTCAAGCATGTAAAAAATCTTGGTTTGGAACGACAAATGATTTTACAAGATATAATAATCATCCTGACATTTTAAAAATGTCACCACATTTTGGACTGTCCTTTTTAAGAATTATATATTTTAATTTGTAGCTTGTTTCAAATTGCCTGTGCTGTTCTACAGAAATAACAAGACTAAATTATTTTGTAATTCAACCCCAACATTATCCAGCTGGAAGATAATGTATGTAGAAAACATTTGGTACTTTGGCTACCACTCTGATTGAGAAAAATGGCTAAAGACTTTCATCTGAGGCTATTTCATATCTTCCCAAACTGGCTGCTAATTTAGACTACTGGCCAAAAAATGAGTTGAAAATCTGTTATGGCATCCACCCTGTGTATTCTTTTGTTCTACATAAAATAAGAAATCAAAATTATCTAAAACTAGTCAAACATGTGGTTTAATCTGTAGAAATTTCATCATAAAAATATTAAATAGATAATACAATTTGGATATATCCTCAGACTAAATTGATGACACCTTCATATTTTCCAAGGATATGTAATATAAATGTAATGTAAGATTAGATAAATCTTGTGATTCTAATGGAGTTAATATCACTGAAACTTTCCTCTTTTTTACTGAAATAGTTTTGATTAATATGCTTCTCTTCCCAAGAAATAAAAAGGACTGTATGTAGAACAGTATAATTTAAAAAAACCCCAAACCCTGTGACAATATCAATATCGCTATCAATATCATTTAAGATTTGGTTTTTAAAAAGTGGTTTAGATCCTATCCTTGTATACAAATTGACTAAAGAAAACATGACTAAAACTAATCCCAAATGAACTGAGAGCAACAGTGGCAGTAGAATGCCACAGATCAATACGTGAAAAATCAAAAATTATTAATTCATTCACAGACTACCTGAAACTCCAGATAATACAGCCAGGTATTTTGTATCATTCTTCTCTATTTAGGCAAGCAGGAGCAGAATGAATTTTTTTTTTCATCTAACCTCATGTTTACTTGGGCATCTGCAGGTTCCTTTGGGCTGCCACAACCAGCTTGACAAACAGATATACTGCACATGTGGGAAGAATGATACTGAGCTCTAAGAAGCTCAAGATGGCAGAATAGTCCTGAGATTTCATTGTTGTTTTCTGCTCTAATATCTGCTACCCCAGAGACCAAAACACCACTGCAGAGAACATTACACCAGGACAAAAGAAAACAGCACTTACTACAAAAATGCAGCACAAAACTGAGGAAGTGAAAGGTAATTGCAGGAGAGTTTGAGGCAGAAAAACAACCAGATCTCAGCACAACAGCACCAAATAGATCAGATCCATTTCTGCTGCATGATATATTTCATGCCAAAATTGAAAAGGCATTGAATCTTAAATGAAGGGGTGTAAAAGCACTCTAAACAAACAGATCCTTAATTCTGAACCAGTTATACAATTAGAAATACTGCTCTCTAACTAGGATTTTTAAGTCCAGTAATACAGTCCAGTAATTTTTAATTCCAGTAATATAGAGTTTCTCCAGTGACACTGAGGTCATAGTTAAGATATGTTGTGCAAGGGCTTTGCGGTTGAAATGCAAAATAGTATAAATGTATTTTCAAATAGGCATATTATTATAGATATTAAAAAATCCTCAACAGATAAGCAAGAGTGAAAAACTGATATTTAGAGAAACTTAAAATGAAAAAGTATAAGATTCTCAATTATCTGCCTTTCTAGATATTTAGGATCTCGACATACTCAATATTACCAACTTCCAGAGCTCTGCAGTGTTTGATACAGAATTTTTTCCATTTCTAAAAAAAAAAAAAAAATTATGCAGTGCTTTTGTAATGATACACTACAGAAATGCAAGTGTTCAATAATAAAAGTGTGTATTGTTAGTAAGCCATTTCTGCCCATCCTTGTTCTACAGTGTAGTCTATCAACACTGTTTTGTCATTAAAACTGTTGAATTTGAAAACAGAATCCTAGTGTCTAAAAGTATGCCTAAACATCTTTAAGAACAAAAAACCGGATCTAGAATAGTAAAAAAATTATTTATCTAAGATAAATAAAAGAATTAAAATGAATAGTTGCTGCCTAAGCCAGGTGTATGAGATACCTTATGGTTTCTTCTGGAAAATCAAGGTCAAATGATTATTTAATATAATATTTTCAAATCTCTGGTAAGATAAAAAATGTTAATATGTTGAAAGGTATCTGAGTCTTGGAGGTGATTGGACAGTATGAGCTGAACAAACAACAAAAACAACAATATGCATATTGAAATGTACAGGGAGTATGAAAGTCGTAGGGAACCATGACTACATTCTACATTTCTACATCTACAATTCTACATCTACTACGATTCTACATTTCTAGAATGTGATCAAGTTTTATTAAATGTGGTTATTTAAATAAGTACAGATTATACTAAAATATCTATTACCTAAAGGAGCGACATGTGTCATAAATTCAAAACAAAAGTTTATGTAAATATCTACTTGTATTTATGGGGGTTTTTTTTGCATTTGGAAATTTATGATGTCATCCAAGCATATAAGAATTGAAAAATCAAGTTGTAAAATTTAGGTGGTTTGCTTGCCAGAGGTAAATCAGAATATAAATCAAACAACAACAAAAACCTTATCTCTAGTTTTTAACCTTTTCTTGGAGAAAGAAAAAAATTACCTGCAACATTTCACTCTTCTGATCAGTATGATTGGCTGAAATATTCTCCATGTCTACCCTTTCTTACTTACCCCAGCATCCCATAGGTGTTTCTGTGGCAAAGACTGACTGAGAAAGGCACAGTATAGAAATGCTCCACAGTCTCTGAAACTGCTCAGAGCTGCAGGATTGTGAGCAGCAGCAGCACAGAGCAGTAGCCAAAGCAGACACCTTCAAACAGGCTTCCCAGAACAGCAACAAGCCCAAAGAAGTTCAGTCCCATCAGAGCAGAGGAGGAAAACAGAACAGGATGACAATCTGCCATGCATTTGAATAAAATAGTGAAAAAAATTGATAAAATTGTTTAAGACTGTGTCCCACGGTAGGTAACATACAGCAGTCTAATTGGACATGCATTAGAAGAGGAGGAACAGCCACGAGGTTCCCATTTCAGTCCAACATTTTAAAGTTTTGGGGAAATTGTATAAAGAATTCTTATCTAAGACTCTCTCTATTTATAAGTACTGTAAGAAATGCAATATTCCAGCCTTACCCCAAAGTCAAAGAACATCAAAGAAAAAAGAAAACTCAAACACCACACCCCATTTTATTTATCTGTTTTATTTTGTTGTATTTATTTCCGAATATCTGTGCAGACTGCTATGCCAGACATGAAATTTAAATAATAATAATATGAAAGAAAATAATATGTTCTGGAATTCCAAAGATTCTTGCGATGTTAGATAAACACAAGATTCTCACGCCCTTCTAAAACCTGAATACATCTCCCTTTACTATGATACAGAAGTTCTCAAGTTCTCAAGCCATTTGTGTTCAGAAGCCTTTTCACAGCAACTTATCTCCTCCTGTGGCATTTGACAGAATGATTCTTCAGCATATGAACTGATACTATTGTATCCCAGAACGACAGTTTTTAAGGAATACCTCCTAACTGTTATTTAACTGTAATAACTTTCTAACTTTTAGTCTGAAGGTGTTATTGGCTTCATTTCCTTTAGCAAATACTTCACTTGTGTTGAGCAGTCTCATGCAAGCATATCAGAACTGTTTTTTGAATTTTCAAAGCTAGAAATCTAAATAAAACATCACTCTTGTAAGTCTCAGTAGGAAAAAACAAACCAAAAATATGAAAAATATAGAGAATTTGAAGTATGGTTCAAGGGGATATTTTTTCAATGTGGCTATTCTCAACTTATTATAGCATTACATAAACTCACTTCTTTTTTCCACTTTCCAATTTTTCATGTTATGGGTAAAGCTAAATTTTTACTTTAAAAATGCTAGAATCCAGTGGTTTTGGGTTTGGTTTTTTTGTTTTGTTTTGTTTTGCTTTTTTGGGGGTTTGTTTGTTTGTTTGTTTTTTAATATACTTTATAATGTGTGTTTACAAACCATTGAAAGATAAACTTTCTCACGATTGCTTCACTTTTTGTAAATCAACATGTTCTGCCCAAAATGTAAAACATTATCTGCCAAACAGATGAAATACTTAAAACTTTAGTTGTAATTTTATGCACTTAATTTAAAGATAAAGGATTGACAAAATATGTTTCAAAGGTTGTCTTCCCCTTTTCTTGTGTTTTGGGTTTTTCTGTAGACTTAGTGACAGGTTTTTTTTCTCCAAATAAGATAAAAAGCCAGGTTTTCAAGGGTTGTGCTACTAAACTTAGAGATAACATGATATTCTTAGTCATCAACTATGGCCCTCTATACCTGAAAAATATTAAACATACATAATAGGAAACTAGAAGCCCAAGTATGAAGAACTTCACTGATTAACAGCTTGCTATCTATGTTCATTTTGTCCTGGTTTTTTTGCTTTTTTCTTTGTAATTACTCATTTATTAGTTTCAGTGCAGTAGCATTTGAAGGGATCAAAATGAATTATGAAAGAAATAATATGCATGAATTAAGACCCAGAAATCCTATTTCATTTTATGCAGATGGAACTCCTACACTGGCATGTTTTTTATACAGTATCTGCACTTCGTCAGCAGTGGATTTGCCATATCTGTTGATAATAGCTTTTAGTCAGTATGGAGTTGTTATTGTTCTAGAAGTATGTATTACCCATTAGGAATCTTTGAACTGTTAAAATGCTTTTTATCTCATAGCTTAATTTCCAAATTCTTTGAACATGTTCGGTTTATTTTTATCAGCACGGAAAGTATTTCTTACACAAAATAAAATGTTCTTATAAATATCTATTAATTTCCTTGGAGGATCATGATTTCTTGAAGACTTCTGTTCCTTTGATTTTCTACTTACACAATTTAATGTATTCTTCCTTCCTTACTATTAAATGTTATCAGTGAAGTTGGAATCATAATGATATTTTTTTATGTGACAGCAGCAGGTATTTTTTACTTCTCTTTAGGAGTTTAGCTCATTTATTGTGTTGCTTAATATTTACAAGGTAGTACCTGCTCTGAGTTATCATTGCAAATCAATTGATAACATTGCACAGGAGGTTTGTGAAGGGTGGAAGTGAACTCCGTCAAAGAAGGGTGATAAATCAATAAAAGCCTATGGTTGTTTAGAGAATTATTTTAGAATGTTCTCCCTTTAAATAGCTAAAATATCAATTTTTAACTACAATGACAAATTAATATAAAGTAAATTTATGGGCTCTTCAGTGTCAGATAACAAAGATAAATAGTGTTGTTGGACATCTGCAAAGACAATACCACAAGTTTAAAACACATTTACTGTAGCTATATTGCATGTATTTTATAATCAGAATGATTATAAAATTTCAGAAGATTTCAGAATGAAACAGAAATTAGTTGTATCATGAGGCAAGAACTGCACCATAGATCATCAGGTGGGCAAGAAGTACAGGTATTTCCCACACAGGTGGAAAAAAAAAAGAAAAAGACAATTAAATAATTTTCTATGATAGCAGAGAACAATTTTAGAACTACACACTTAGCCAGTCCAGTTGTGGTCACATATTGAGAGGAACGGTAATACATAAGCTGAGGAATAATATCTAAGTCATGGCCTCCCAGGAAAATCTTGTTTTTCCCATTTCTAAGGCTAACATAATATGATATAAGCATATTCCTTGATAATATAAGCGTATTCCTTTCTGAGCCAGTCAGAATAGACTCCTTCCGTAATTAATAAATAATCTGACGGAAGGGTCACTAAAGCGTTATAAACCATTGATGCAATTTTTCAATGATCTTCAAAATAAGTCTAAAAAATTATGTTTATTTCCACTTTGGCTCGTAAGAACTTCACTTAACTTTAGCATACACACCTCAAAAGGTAGGTGTAACCATCTACCTTATTGTCTGGGCTTTCCAGATAATTCTACAAATAGTCACTTAGGGAACGCAAATACTAAGCCTCAGATAGTTAAAAACAAACAAACAAACAAACAAAACACTGACTTTTGAGATACTGTGAACTTACCACAGCTTCTAATCTTAAATCAACCTCAAACTGAACAACAAAGTTACATACTCTTTTATATTACCTATCCCAGTTCAAGTATTAACAATTGTCTTCAGAGGAGGAAGGGGCTCCAGGTAGGGCTGATGAAAATTTTGATGCCTGAGAATTTGGGACCAAGTCTGACCATTAAGAAAACTTTTGGAAAGACATAGTAAAGAATAACATTTGCCTTCACAATTTTTATAAAGTATAATAAATTTCAGAGACCAAACAAAATAGTCAAAATTTGTTTGATTAGCATCAGATTGCTAAACATTAAGTGTTTACTTCCATATTTACAGCAAATATGAATTGCCATTCACCTTATAAATGCACAGCCCATGATTAATTTCCATTTGTTTCTTGTTAATATCCATCAATTGAAGTAATATGAAGTCTTTACTGCCATTTAACTTAGAGGGAATTTACAAATGTCGTCTGAGACTTGATATAAACAATAAAGAATTAAAACATAGGTCATTGTAGAATCTATAGAACTTCAAAAATAAAGTATTGTGATATTTTTGCATTTATATAAATCAACAATTTTACTACTGTCTAGTTATCCATACAAAGTGATATATGCGTTAAAAACAGGAATAAGAGGTGGAGTTTTAGTGCTCTTTATTCCACACCATTCCCATCATTGTGAGCTTGAAGGGAACAGCTCTTGGCAGCAAAAACCAAGGTGCCAGAAGCAGAACCCTTTTTTTTTTTTTTTTTTTTTCCCCAGGTTGTGGAAGTGAGTGGTTTTCTCCCCTCTAAAAACCATGGCTGGAAATGGAAGGGTCCTCTTCTCTTTCCCAGCTCTCAGGAGAGGTATCCACTACCTGACCTCCTTGGGGAGACACAGCCTGCCAGCCCTGCCACCACCACAGCCACAGCAGAGACAAAGCTGCCCCAGGACCCTGCCGCAGCTGCAGCCCAGGGCTTGGGTAGCTGCATTTTCTGTTTCTTCTCATATCCTGGGCTGGGGGCAGAGGCTCCATGCCTTTGTTGGTTAAACCATTCCCTCTCCTGTACAATCTTTTTTACTATTATGGTTGTGTTTGCTTTAAGTTCTTCAGTAAATTGTGACTCAGTGTATAACCTCTCTTAGTATTTTATATCCGCTGTCAAGAATGGGGAGGTTTAAGGGGTCTTGGTCACCCTGCTGAGTTTTTAAAAACTGACACAACACATTACCACGAAAATCTCAGTATCCCCTATTATAGGCCATTAGAATTTTAAAACAAACAAACAAGCTTAACTTTGATAATTATATGATTAATTTAGCCACAGCTAAACCTTCTGCTTTGCAGAAAAGGGATGGTTTATATATTTAAATGTTGAGTAGTGCCTCTCCTTAACTTGCTCAATTAGGAAGCCTTGAATCTTCAGATATTTTGTAGAAAATATGGATAAGTGTTCCATTGTCTCAGGAAGTGCTTACTATCCTTAGGAGTATTTATTTTTCTTTTTCCTCTGAAATTCAATAGATTTTTTCAAAGATATTAATGTGTCAATTATAACATATTTCAGAAGAGAAATAGAAAAAAAAGTCATATTAAAGAAAGAAATATTTTGTAAAATTAAGTACAGGTCTTTCATTGATGCATTAAAAAATACTTCCCATTTTCAGTTATGGACTTTTTTGAAAGAAGTATCACCGTGAGGCCTACCAGGGAAATGAGACTGGGCCACAGGTTCTGGGCTCACAGAGCGTGCAGGCAGGAAGACCCTGCCTTAGTTTATTTTTCCATATATATACCTATAGCAGGTTGAGCATGGATTGGAGAGTGGGATCCCCACCTCTCTACCACATAGGTCAAGGGGGCTGTCATTCAACCTCCCCTTCTTTTGGAGAAAGAATCCATAACCTTGCCAGTGTTTACAAAACTTGGTCCTGTGTTTACATTCACGAGCGTGAGAAGCTGAACACTTCTCCTTCAATATGAATGCTCAGCAAACCAGGAAAAACCTCATGGCAACAAAGAAGCATTTTGTGAAATCTTGATGTCATGGTGTCTTTCATGACAGGCCTCGAAAGAGAGAGTTGACTATGAAGCATCCTAGGAATCCTGAAAGCCCTGAATGCTTTGTTCTACTCAGGTTCTAAAAAATTAGATATTTTTGTTTCACGCTGAACCAAAAATCAAGGGATGAGCAGGTGAGTGACCCCAAAGAGGAAAACAAAGCACAACACATATAGTTAAATGTTTTGTCAAATTGAAAATTACACTTTCAAAGTAAATGATGGCATCCTGTGCCTTTAGATTGTAATCAAGTATTGAGTTAATTTGTTATAATATATAATTTTAATTTTTATATTTTTTAACTGACTCTGCTGGTTTCTATCATGGTTTCTGAGTAGTTTGAGTACTCTGAATCTGTGTATTTCTAGTAAATTTATTAGTATTAGTATTTATTAGTATTTCTCTTAAACATATCTGCCACTTCTGATATTACTAGACCTATCTTATAGGTGAAGAAACTTGAGATTCCTAGAGAAATGGCTTGCCCTGAATGAGTCAGCATTTCCCAGGGGACTGGGGAAAACAGGGAAATCTCCTGGGGTGTTGTTAGGAACTGTAGCAATGCTCTGCCTGTAGTTGCCTTTCTACTGCACTAGATCAGAGCAATGTGGCTCACCAAAGCTAAGCAGCTAAATAAATTAAATCCATTCAGATATTCTGAAGTAATCTTCTTGACAGAAATCTTGAAAATATCCCCAAGTTAAAACAAAAAGGCTAGCTTTGGTTCTTGGATTTTGATACACATATTACTAACCCTCAGGTTTCATATTTAAAAGAAGGAAAAAATAACTTCCACATAACCTAGAAGCTGGTTTTGGAGGAAATAAGACTTGTTTTGCTCCCAGTCCTTTGCAAAGGCCTTATTTCCTTGGTCTTGTTTCATTTGATTAGATTGTTTGCTTTTGATTTGTACATAATACACAAAAACTCTTATCTCAAGGTTTAGGCTTTAGCCTTGCCCTGTAGTTAACAAGTAATCATGTATTATAAAAACAATAACTAAATTTTTACTCCTACAACAAAAGATAACCAAATAAGAAAATGAATATAACATTTCCCATCCTTCAAAGACAATTTCTTCTCACATACTTACCAAAGACATAGAGGGAAAAAATTAATTTACAACAGATTTGTCTTCCAAGTTAATGATTAGATTCAGAATAAATTGGAAGACTTCATACATACTGCTAAATTTTATTAAATTAGGAGGGATCTGTTTAAAGACGTCTTATGATGACATTATCAATTTTGAAAAACATTCAGAGTCTTATATTGAAAATTACTCTATGCTATGTAAAATTATATATTGAAAAATTAGTCTAGGCTCTAAAATTACTAAATGCTATGAACTAAACTAAATAAGTGTCTTCCAGGCCTTATAACAAGATGAAACTGATAAGAGGAACAACGCATTAAAAAGATAGATATAAGTCTGACAAAGAAGACAAGACCTAGAGACTTCACCAGTGGAGCACTCAAATGTTCACACACAGCTTTGTATGAAGGGAGGAAGAAGAAACAATAAATTTACAGGTAAAAATGCCAGAGTAAATTGAACTACTCATGGAATTCTTGGGATATTGTCAGGTAGTTCCTGTAGCCAAAATAACAACTACCAAACCTCTCCCTGTAAGCAGTTTTGTTGAATGCAGGTTGAAAAGTAAACTGCAAACTTCCATGGTACTTATTGGCATCCCCGTCAACACCAGTTTCATTCGAAATGTAACATTTTAAGGCAATCCTTGCCAAAAAATCCTTCCCAGGCACCATCTGGTATCTGAAGACTCTATTACATGGAGGTCTAGGTCACTCTTAGAATCCTAAGTAAATTCAGAACAAACACTAGGATGTGGTTCTATGGGCAAAAGGTAGCTGAGATATGAAATGCTTTATGAAAGGATGTTAAATGTTACATAAGCTCAAGGTATGGCCTGACTTTATAATGTATGAGGGCTAATAAACAGACAAAACCCATAATTAGCTCTGGTAGTTCTTGAGATGAAAGTGCTTGGAGGGGTGCCATCAGAGAAAGTATCATATATTCTTGTCCAGGTCTTATTATCTGACACTCTCACCTTTACACTTACCTTTGACAACTTTCAGAAATAATACAAATTTAGATTTAGGCTTTTGATCTGTTGCAGCATGGTCATTCTAGTGTTTTTATACTTAAAGTCAAGTATAGGAATTAAGTGTAACAAGAAAATAACAAACTGTAACTGAAAAGAAGAAAAAAAAAAATTTTGTCACATGAATGAAATGGGAAAATCATGACATCAAAGACTTTGTGAAGTTGTATTTTCAACCTAAAAATACAGGAATAAATATTTAGTGCTTTGATGTTCTAGGTTTATTTTTATCAAAGTTAATTCAGAATTCTGTGGTCAACTTATTATTTTCTTCATCATTTTTTGCCCACAATATCATACAGAGTGGTATAAAAAGTTTTGATTTGGGAAATTTTCTTCAGAATAATATTGTTTTTGAATTTGTCAATATCACCATGCAACTCACCTACAAAAAAGTAGCAAAGGTTCCTACAGAAAGTAGAAATGTGTTTTGGTCCACACTTTGTCTAAAGTGTTTTTATCATATTGATGAAACTAGTAATTATATGTGTGTGTGTATATATATATATATATATAGTGTTTTAGTGTTTTAGCAGAACTGATTTTAAAGATGATGACTTGCATTTCCCAGTTTGATTACAAATAGTGAATTCAACTGTAATTTCCCAATCTTTTCTATAGAATGGTTTCTTAACATGACGATATGTATTCCTGCTGTCTTTAAAAGACTCTGATTAATGTCTAGATTAATCTAGTGTTCTGAAATGTCTAGATTCAAGAATTTCTTACTTTTCCATTCATTATGAAATGCTCCCTGTATACAAGGAAATATGTTTCTGGTGGGGAGGCTTGAGTGTGCCTGTCACAGAATATCCAGAGAGATGAAATTAATTGTAGCAGAAAAGTATTCTGCCATGGGAGTCCTGCTGAATGTGGGCAAGAGATTCCTGAGAACAACTTTCCCTAAACTAAGAATATTGAATTTAATTTTAATGTAATGCCTCATTTGTTTTTTTTTTTTTCAGGACAGGAGCTTTTTGTGGTATTCCAGCATCTCCCTATGTTCCTCTCACTATCTGCAATAAATAAACCACAAATCCTATGGCAGGAACTGCAGCACATAAAGATGCTCTTCCAGTCACACTCTTAATTCCCTTCCCAGAGTTCAAACTGGAAACCTCAAAAAGAAATAAATTTATGAGGAATATGTGTGGAGAGATTATTCCAGCTTTATCTCACCAAATATAATGAAATCTGTCACAACTTTAGAAAAATACAACTGTTAATCCTTGCATTTGTAGAACAACATAATTAACCAGTGTACAAAAAACAGCTGATGCACCTGCAAAGAACAACTGTTTTCTTTGTTCTTTATGAATAAGTTGGGGGATATTTCTTCTAAGCCTCTTTGCTTCATTAGGCATGTTGAAATTAATTTTCAGCTTTTTTTTCCTCACATTTCTTGATTATATACCAACACCTGTTTAACATGGACTTTTTATGTCAAATTAATTTCAGTGTTTATTTTGTGTTTGCAATTGCTGTTTGTATAAAATGCATCCTTGCACTAAAAGTTTCACTGTGCTCTATAATTTTTATGCAGTTACTCCCTCTGACTCGATTTTTTTAATCAAAAGAATTTGACAGTTTGCTTGGAAGAAAAAGTAGTGTTAGGGAGGTTAAGATTTTTCCTTTCTTAGTTTCATTTAAATTCCTTATTTTCTACATTCTGTGTTTTATTTATGGAACTGAATAAATAAAAAAGAATAATATTGCACTGACTTGTAGCTGCACTGAAGAAGTTGCTGTTCAGAGGTCACTGAGTACCCACTTCCACAATGAGAAAGTGAAATTCTAGCCAGTACCTGAGATGATTTTCTTTTGGGAATCAATGACATAAACAACATAGTTTGTTTTCAAGGCAAAATGAACAACTACAGGGATTCATAAGCATTTTTATTGTTAGCAGTGCTTGATGTTTTTGTTTGAATCTTTCAAGATGCTGACACCCAAGGGTACAATATCATAAAATCTCTACATATTGTATCATGTTTCTCTGAATGGTGAGGACTTGGTGAAGCTCTGTGAGCTATGACTGAGCATGCAAATCTTTTTCTTTCTTCACTGCTAGTCTTTCTGTCAGTTCACCTCCTCGTCAAAACCGAAGCACAAAACCAGAATTATTTTCTGTTCTCCACACGACCCACTGAACCTCCTCCCCCACTTATCCCATAGAGAGGAATTAGGCCATCAGTGTTTCCACTGTGTCTGGCTCTGTGTGCTGGGCAGAGGTGTGGTTGGCAAAATTGTGTTGACGTGGGGCACTGAGCAGTGAGGTGTCAGAGGAGAGCACTGGGAGAGGACTTGTACCACAGAGATGAAGAAAATGGAGGCGGTGTTAGAAATGAGACACGTGACATGGCCAATATATCAAGCAGCAATTCAATTTAATAATTAATTAATTAGCATGGTAAAGTGTGAGCAAAGAGCGCGCTGGGTACAGTGGAAGAATTTTCCCTTCCACCTGCACACCGATTGCTGGACTTGATGGGATTTTATTTGCTATATTCATACATATTCATAAGCTTTTCTCAGCAGTTTCTATTTCCAATTTTTAATGTCATTATTCAATACCTAGAAATGTAAAGCTATTATGGTGGTGTTCGGTTTCTGTTCAATTTCTATATTCTATTGTGGTCTATTTTAAATTTCAATATTCCAGGATGTACATCCAGGATATGTATCCCAGGTGGTGGGGTCCATCTTCTAGATGTGGGGTCCAGTTTCTATTTTCCAGGTCTATAAGTCTTTGATAGTGATGTCCAGTTTCCCTTTTTCAGGAACCATAAATCAGCGAGCTGAAATCTTTCTTCTGTATCCAGGATGTTTTTCACCAGTCTGTGAGAAAGCCTTTTTATATTCTAAAACTACAGTTTAAAATTCTTTAATACAAAGCAAGCTTTTAAAGTTATAATTCAAAGGCTCTTATTACAGAATAGCTTAAGATTTATAATAGGTAACTGCAAGCAAAGTTTGTTCAAAAACCTTCTTTCATGCTTTCCTTGGTTGTTTATTAAAACTTGTCTTTATAACTGTCCCACAGCTGTGTTCTACAATTACAATTACACAGATTCTTTTTATTTTCCTGACACGAAACACAACTTTGTATTTCACAGTGGGGGAGGCAGAAGACAGAGACCTCTCAAAACCCAGAAGACCAGGGTAGTGTCTATAGCAAGTGTAAAGTCACCTGATGTCTTTATCTAATCCTCTATGGCTTCAAACACCCCCAGGACACACAGGTGAAGTTGAGAAATAAAGAGAAATTCCGTAATAATTCAGTAGCTGTATAATATAATTCCCTGACAGACAATCCCCTGGGTTTGGGTGCATGAATCATGTAGCATAAACTCTTTGATTTGCCTAAGTCTTTCACAGTTTTAATCCACTTGCTATCATCATGGCTTCGCATACTACAGTGGTAGGAACTTTATAAATGCAAAGTATTCATGATGAAATGAGACTCTGACTCTGAAAGTAGAACAAAAATTATAGAAGTTCCTTAGAAACATTGTATGTGATCATTCTTCTCTTCTCGGTAGTTCAAAACAATTTCACCTTCTCCCTTCAAAATGAGTGTTCATCACAAATCTTTTTGCCTGGTTGCATTACGGCTGTGTGCTCTGTTATGGTCAGGATTCAACATGGAGTAAGATACAAAAGGGAGGGATTAAATCTTTATGTGGTACTCATTGTGAATGAACTTTATTTCTGCTGTATTTCCTTGAAAACTACCTTTAAAAAAATCCTATTTTCTCTCCCACTTTTAAATGTCAGGATCTATTTACATTTAGAAGTCAAAGTAGGAATATGTCAAGATCTGTCAGGAATAAGGTAATCAAGTCTCTTTCAGAAAAGCATGAACACTGTCACTCCTCTACAGGGATTTGGCAGGGACTGGCTAGCTGGAAAGCAAGAAGTACGAACTTTTTTCCAACAGAATGAGTGGGTGTAAAACAGAAAAAGTTGTTCAAGTATTACTCCATAAGCTATTCCTGTCCAAAAGAATTTCCTGGTTAACTACTTTTTTTAGGTCTTTCCTTTCTAGATGTATTATTGACTTTATGGAAATACTGTCAAATCTAAATCATTAAGAGCACCATCTAAATTTGGTTCTCTTTTTCAAAGAATATGCTATCACCATCTTCATCATCATCATCTCATCTGTTGTTTTCTTTCAAAAATTCAGAACTCATTCCTCTCAAACATATTCTTTGCACTCTCTTCTAAGCCACAACATTTGAAAAATATTGTTTTTCCAAATTGCTTTGTATTAAGAACAGTTTTCATGCAGAAATAATATGTAATGAATAGTGATTTTTAATGACAGTTATTTAAGATACTTTGTTCTAGGAAAATACTTAAGAGGGCTGTATTAAATCCTGTATTTCCTTCAGCAATGTGAGCACTTGTGTTTTAACTTCCAGCTCAAAAAAGACCCCACTTCTAAAGAATCCTCTCCAAGTTTATTTTTAATGTTTCAGTAACTTGTTCTGTTTTAATCTATTCTCTTTCACTTCTCAAGTGTTTGAGTATTGATGAACTAGACAATCTATCACAGTAGTTACAAAGAACCTAAATCCTACTCCAACAGCTAAAGACAAAAACCTTAACTGCTTTTGATCACCATCTGTGTGATTTTATAGACATTAACATACCATTAATATTACCATTAACTTACATTAACAAACAAGAGTTACCATGATAAGAAGATAATGAGGTGATTCAATAAATCTTCCTCACTCAAGTTAGATTTACTCTATTGTGATTCAGATCTTTAGTGGAAGACTGAAATGAGTTACTGAAGAAACAACACTGTATGAACTAAATCCTAAAATACTATTCAAGCACATAATCATGCATGCGGGAGTCTTACAAATATACAATTTTTTAAAATATATTGATGTAGCTTTAATGAGACACATCAGCACCACAGCTAAAAAAAAGGGAATGGAAAAGAAGGGAAATGTTTTCCACACAATGGAAATCTCATGTTTCATCTACTTTTAATAGTTTCTTCTCTTGAATACAAAAATAATGCTATCAATAACAAGATATAAGAATTAGTTTTGTGTTAGAAACTAATAATTTGTGAAAGTCAACTCAGTCATAGAAGACAGTAAATAATTTTCATAGATTTAGAAGTTCAGTATAACACTAGAAAACATTTTTTAATGAAACCACACAGATACCACTTTGATTTACACAAGACCAAATAAAATTTCAGTTATCGTGGAAAGATGTTTCTATACGATTTATCAGAATACAGTATAAATAACTATTCAAGATCAATTTTGTAGAAAGATTTTATTGTCATGAGACTGCACCCAGAGTATTGTGTCCAGCTTTGGAGCCCCCAGCACAGGAAAGAAATGGATCTGCGGGAGCAGGTTCAGAGGTGAGCCATGGAGAGGACTGGAGGGATGGAGCCCCTTTCATATGAGGAAAGACTGAGAGAGTTGGGATTGAAGACTCTGGAGAAGAGAAGGCTTCGGGGACACTTTATTGTGGCCTCTCAGTATGTGACGAGAGCCTTTGAATGAGAAAGCTGAAAAGTGACTTTTTTAAAAGGGCAGGTAGTGACAGGACAAGGGGAATGGTGTTCAAACTCAAAGAGTATGTTTAGATTAGATATTAGGAAAAAATCTTTACTGTGAAGGTGGTGAGGCCCTGAAACAGGTTTTCCAGAGAAATGGCAAATGTCTCCTCCTTGGAGGTGTCCAAGGCCAGGTTGGATGGAGCTTTGAGCAACCTAGTCTAGTGGAAGGATTCCATATCCATGGCAGGAGGGTTGGAATTAGATGACCTTTAAGATCTTTTCCAACCCAAACCATTCTATGACTCTATGATAAAACCAAAGGCTTGGTTCAGATCCAAAGTCATGGATCAGTTTTATGAATCAGTAACTATCTCATGCAGACAGCTAAAATAAGGAGAATTAAAAAGTTGGTATAAAAAGCAAGTAACTATATGGAATAAAAATAAACAAAATAATTCTTTATTTCTTGTATTTAAGACCTGATCAATCATTGCAAAGTTTCATACAAATAAATTTACTGAAAAACAATTCAAAATATTTTTCGCATAGTTTCGTGTTTTTATGAAATATTATTTTTCAAAACATTAATTTTCAGATGTTAATTTTCAGAGTCCATGTGTCATTCATCAATGATTTAGGACATCACAACAAAACCCTAGCAACAAATTTCCAGCTATCTGAAACCATCCCACAAGAAGCAGAGGTTTAAGGACACTTTCAAACATCCAGCTTTATTTTCACACTAGAAGCTGCCTGAAAAAAGCATCTGTAAAGACCTGATAAACATATTTAGAGAAACTATCCAATTTTGACATTCCAAAAAGTTTGACAATCAAAGAGCACAAGCTGTTTCTTCTTTTCCAAAACAAAGAAAAAAAAAGTTTATTAAAACTCCTAATAAAATTTAAAGAATAAAGGAATAATAAAAAAAAGAAAACTTTTAAATACTGAAGTGTACATAAATAATTATGAACCCATTTGTTTTCCTCAACAGTGCTGAGTTTCTCAGGGACGTTCACTATAGTCAGGAATTTAAGCATTGATCTATACATATCTAAGCTCTCTATGATCATGCCTTCTTGTCACAAGCATATTCTGTCACAAGCCTATTCTGCACATGGAGCTGAGGCAGTTGCCTCATGAATAATACCATTCAAAAGTTTTATATACCAGTCTAATGCATTTAACTGACCTACCAGTTCTTATCATCAGTAAAACATACCCATTCAGACAGTAACCATACTCTACATATGTTATTGTGCATTTATAAAAATGACTAATATTATTAGAAGCTGTGCTCAGATGAGGTCTGAAATTTTTGGTTTTGACCACTGAGCTTTCAAATCATTACATAACTTGACTTTCATGAAGCATAAATCCTGACCCTAGAGCTCTGAGTTTCAGCAATAATCTCAAAGATTAAATTCCAAGCTCTGACAGCACCTTTGGTTGAGTGAGGAGTCAGATGTGACACCTTCCTCTCTTCCCTTCAGTAGAAACTGTCATTACGTTAGCTCAGCTGAATGAGTTGGCATAAAGGCAAGCCTGTAACATTAGCACTGCAGGCAGGGCCCCCAAAGACAGACAGCACCCCTAACACTGATCAAAGAAAAGCTTTACCGTAGTTCTGTACACAACTGATGAACTACACAGGTCTACAAAGAAACAACTAACTAACCAAAAAAACGCAAAAAACAAAAAAAGGCCTAGCAAGATTTCAGTAAGAATTGCAAGCCTTGTTGAAGAATCTATTCCCTTTATACACCATTGCAGATGTACAAGGTATACCAGCGTGTGCTTTCCCATTAATAAGACTGGCATTTCAAGGACATCTGTCTGTAAAGAGACTGACTATACTGCACATGCAGTTTTACCTTTTCTTGCCAAAACTGTCATGTTGGGGTTTCTCAGGTAGCCAAAGGTTCATAACCTTTTATTTCCTCTGCTTTTCTACACAGTAGAGTGCTGTTTTCTTGTCACATCCTCTTTCTAGAAAGACTTGGGATTTGTCCCAGCTTCTCTCCAACTCCCTTTGTCTCCAGCGTACTCTAACACAATTTCCCATAAAGAGAAACTAGCACACTGTCATTGCAGAAAATGCTTTAAGGCATCATACTGATAGTTTCTGTGTGTATTTAGTGTCTTCAAGTTCTGTGCATATTTTATTTATCTATGCACAATCTTAACTAGAGGCTATATTTTCTATAATTCTTGAAACTCCCTAGACTGTGTTCGTGACAAAGCAAGGAACATTATGGTATTTTGTATTATTGTATTATTACCTGTTTCAGAGGATCCATTTACAGATAAAGAGTGTATAGCAGGAAGACTTTCAATATTTCAAAATTAGAAAACACTGTATTCGTGTCCATGAGAAAAATCACCATATTATCTGGAGATCTCATATGTAGATATTGAAGAGTTCTATTTACAAACAAAAAAAGCTACTAGTCCCAAGGTCCCTTGATTATCCCCGAGGAATAAACATTTTCCTGGGCTATATATCCACTGTTTTCTACTATTCCACTGTTTTCCACTCCACTTAGGAAAATCCCAAACAGGAAAGTATTTCCATTGTGATAAATCTGCACGTATCTGAGTAGAAGACACTGAAGCTGTCCTGCATACATTTGTTGCTACCAAAGTGTCTGTCTCTTACAGAAGATATTATGTCTCATTTGAGTAAGGAAATTTGGTATGTGGAAACAGAGAGAAGCACCTAACATCATTTCCACGCTGTGCTCTTCATCCTATTCTAAGGATTTTATAATCTTCCAGTCCCTTTAACATTTGTTACAATGCATCGAGAGGTTACAGAAATGTGTTGCATGCTTCTTTGTGCAATGAAGATTTAAAGACCACTAATTAGACAGTGTTAAAGAGTTACACAGTAACAAAAAGAAGTTATTGAACTCGTTCACACATACAGGACACACCCCAAAACACATGCACTGTAAGATTCTGTTTCTCTGTAAAAATGTATTCATCTATGCATAAATAGCTAAAATTACTTGTGAAGTCAACATATGCATGAGCCAGAACCCCAGCCTTGCTGAAAAGACAGTTAAAGAGTGTTCCTTTCTCCATGCATGCTTATTTTGTATTCAGCCAACTGATTCTGAGGGGATTCTATGAGACTGAAGAAAGCTTTTTACTCTCATTTATGCAGGCTCAGACTCTGGGAATTAGAGATACTCCTGAGACACACTTTATGATTGTTCCTTGTCTTTGGAAAGGGGGAGACAATAGAGAGCTTTAGTCTTTGAACAGATTACAAAAGCAAATCTAAATATTTTAAGGGATTCAGCTGCCATGGTAAGGAGTTACCAATTCATAAATCAAATAAAATGAAATTCCTTTTACTCTTGCATTTGCCAATTCAATGACACAGCTATACAACGCAGATGTTACTGAGGTAACTTGTGTTCCTTACTCCTTCCTGCAGACATCTGTCCTGTCTCCTGACCAAGCCTATGAAGCCCTATACATGCTCTGAGACTGTATAAAATCTCAGCAGACACAGATGAATACCTCAGAACCCATAAATTTCTACTTTAACTTTACAAAAATGCCAATGGGCAATCTCTGGGAAATTATCAACAGGAATATTACTACTGTAAGGCACACTTCATATTTATTATCAGGTCAATATCCTGTACATACCTGCTTATCTTAAAACTTTCAACTAGTTTCTGTGATTACAAACTCTTTTTATATTTCTGCAATTTTGAATTCAAAAATTCCTTTCCATACTCTGCTAGAAATGCCTATGGCCTGACCTAAAATATTTCTCCTCTTCTACTTCAAGCGATATCAAATCCAACACTATTTTTTTCAGGCTTTTTATTTCCTGAAGTGCTTCGTCCTTATTTGCATTCATGACTTCCTGTTGGCTTTAATTCTCTATCCTTTTTCCTCCAGTTCGTACAGATTTCACCTGTATCTCCTGCAGCTTCTTCCTAACCTCTATTACCTGACTTATTTCCTCTCTCTCTCTCAAAAATGTTCAAAGAGATGTGAATAAAATACACTTTACTTATCTTCTAAACCACTCTGCAGGTTATTTGCTGGTTTATTATCCAAATTGAAACCTCTTCCTCAACCTTCTCCAAATTTCATTAGAATCTCTTGAGTCAATATCTACCATTTTGGTTTGGTTGTGGTTTTTTGCTTGTTTATTTGTGTGTGTTTGTTTGTTTTGTTTTTGTTTTGTTTTGTTTTTTTTTTAACAATGTGAACTTAAATTCTGATCTGGCTACACCATGAGAAGTCTGCCATTTACAAGACTATTACTTGTCACCACTAAACCTTTCCAGTTGATAACCTGACTTCAGCTTTCCCAGCATAATGCCATGTATAAATCACATGTAGTGATCCTTACCTGCATAAATGTTTATTAAAATAAATAAATTGAATCATTTTGACAAAACCAGGCCAGCTGCATATCCACCTACTGAAGATAAGGAATCTCTAGCAGGACAAAGATGGGGATGCAGAATTAAATAACCATGAGGGTAGGGTGGGTTACCCTGTCTAGGCTGCAGTCAGAGTGGAATGCCTGGTAGCCCAATTTTTTAACTCCCAGTTTCACACTCAAAGAAACAAAGCTGAATTTAAAAGGGACAAATAAGCTAAATGTAACATGATAAAGCCTTTGCTCATTTCTTTATCCATCTACTCCATTATTATTTCTTCTTGAAACTTCAAACTCTTGTTAAAGCAGGGATCATTTCTTACATATTGAGGAAGCTACAGGAGTGTTTTCAGATTTAAAAGGCTAATGACAATCCACGTTGTAAGAATTCCTCACAGAGCTTGCAGCAGTAGGGAGCCAAAAGGGATCTCCACTGAGTTAGAAACCTTTGCTGGAAATTTTTAATAATATAAGTAATGTTTACTCACTAAAGTATTCACTTCAATGCTCTAGTTGTGAAAAGATCACTTAAATGAATGCTTGCAATACAGAGATTCCTGCTATTTTTAAGAAATGTGGTTTCCTACACTTAAATTATTTGAATGGTATGTTATGCTTCTTTGTGTGTATTATGTGCATGTACATTATAAAAAGAAAATGGCCATGTAAAAATGTATATGCTGCTTATAATAAAAGTCAAATTCCTTTTCATTCTGATTTAGGATTTTTATTATTGAAATATTTTAATGTCAGATATCAATCACAGAATCTGCTTCTTACATGCAGATGATTACATTTAGACAGAGGGTGAAAATATTCTTTTGTCGTGATAAATGAACATCAAATTTACTGGAAAGAGATTTATTTATTATCACAAATGCTGTGTATGAATGGTTAAAGTCTAATTGTTATTCTAGAAACTATCAACAATTAGTATTTCCAGTAGATTGCTTAAAATTATCAATAATATTAACCTTGGCAGAATGGTTAATTTTTTCATTATTTCTCCCCTCTCCTTCTAAATCATAAAATGGTCACCAGAACCCACTGGTTTCTCCTGGGTTTATATTATTTTGTCTGAGCTGTAATGTAACTCTCTATCAGCATCACTATAACCAAGAATATATGCTTCCTTTTTGAACGGTTAAGTAAGATAGGCTGTAGATGAGAGGAATATATGAATAGAAATGCACTTCATTGCAACTTGCAGTCATGTTGTGGAATACAGAAGGGAAAAAATATTGGGCAAGTTTGAGAAAGTTTAGAAGAAAGTATTACCAGGCTACTTATTTACTTTTACCTTCTCTTGATATAGCTTATATCAACTAATTACCATTTTCTTGATACTGACTCGAAGCTCATCCTGGCAGTGCTAAATTAATGTTCCTACCAATTGCACTGCAGGTTACTTTCTAGGTGTTGGCTAAGAGCTAGTATTCCTGTAAATATCTATAATTCTGTCTTGAGGAACTGATAATGGCTCCTCTTAAAACCTCTAAAAGTATGGCTATCAATATTGTTTTCTCCAAAGCCGCCTTGGTGCTTGTAGCTGTATTTCTCATGCCTACCTTTCAGAAGTGACAAAATCCAAAGTTTTCTGATAGCCATTCCTCTGTGCTTGAGCAAGGCTGCTACTGAGAAAAAATGTCCTATGTTGAGAGTTGTAAAAGTCACAGAAGGAGGATTTTTTTCTTAAAGTACTAGTGAAAAATGGTATCTCCTCTAGAAATAACCTGTGGTGTTACTCCCTTTGTAATCATGTTCTATTTTCTGTTCTAAAGAAGTGAAAACTACCTAGATATTCCCAATTAAGTTGCAAGGCATTTCCCAATTAGGTTAGGAAAATATGGCCTTCATAATTTACTAGCAGGCAGTATTCACTTGAATACTTGATTCTTTTATTTTGTTATTTCTTTGGTGTGATTAGGCATTTTATTTATTTATGTTGTTTGCTTTAAGCTTATAATGTTCAAAATGTTTTCATTTGACATGTGAAACTGGGGAAATGGTTGAACCATTGGGAAAAAAAAGAAACAGATACTGGTTTCTTACTTTTCTTTTTAGAAAAGTTCCTGGTGGGGAAAAGGGAAGTTTTAAGGCAAGTGTGAGCTACTCTAGGATGTTTTTTTTCAAAAGTTATGCTATAGCTTGCATAAGAACTTTTGTTGTCTGGCATAGAAACACTGTATATGTCAAAGTAAGCATACTCAAATGCAATCAACAATGAAGTGCTTCTTTCTTTGACTGTTGCTACAATAGAAAATTTACCCATTAAAGAGTGAGCACAAACCTGTCCCTCTTTCAGAGAAAGATGTATTTTCACAGAAAAGCAGAAACTTTCTTGATATCTGAATTGTTAATGTTCTTTAAGAGCATGGGCTTGACTGTCAGAAGAGTTGAGAACTTATACGAAAATTTTGTGATTCTGAAGATCAGACTATACCAGGTTCTTATATAAATAGTGTTTTCATGGACAATTTGTGATTTGTTTTCTGTTTTCTAAAAGAAATTTAACTGGAACACACACTAAAAATTTGCAGACTTCATTCTTTTGAGGGAGATGGTCTTTAGGCAATAGTTAGCAAGCAGAACATAGATTGAATTGAGTATCAGTGGTCTGTGCAGCAATTACCCATCCAAAGCAGCTATCAGATTTGAAGAATCTTGAATTTTTCCAAGATTTATTCATGCTCAAACTGCTGTTTCAATGTCAAAGAAAATAATAGGATTTATTTTGATGGCTTTGTACATCTTGTCTCTTGTACACTGGCAACTGCCAAAAAAAAGATTTCAAAAAACTTAAAATTTGGAAACACACACTTCAGAGACATTTAGCTTTAGAATTGTAAATGGTTCTAGTTATATAATTTCTGTTAAGAGCAATTGCATTTTTATGTTCAGTGCTGACTGTATTTCAGGCTGGATTGTGCCTTTGGGCGTTATCCTGTAATGGAAGCAATCTGAGATGTAAACCAGAAGGAGGATCATTCCCAAGAACAGTTTTCCAGGCTTTCTCCCTGTTTGCTAGAGGGAAGGGAGTGTGCTGCCTGAGTAATTTACAGGACAAGGTGTTCAGAGAGCTGCAACAGTGCAAAGGTTTAGCTGTCTGAGAGAGCAAAACACAAAACCTCAACAATCTTAGTGCAGCTGCACTAAGAAAGGTGGAAAAAGGGAAATCTGTCTGGATGGTCTCATAAGGTGATTTACCTCAAAGGAGAGCAATGGGATGCTCTCCTAGAATATAAAACTTGACAAGTAGGAGATGAAGAAAATAAATGGTGATTGTGAAAAAGAGCTTGTGTAAGGATAAAAATAAGAGAAGATAAAGTAATAAATGCTATTCAGAATGCCAATATATTTTTATCAAAATGACTGGCCTCAAATTACCTGACGTAATTATAGAGAAGGTCTTGTCTAGAAATTCTCTGCATTTGTGAAGGTCAGATGGGATGGCAAAGTTTAGAGTCAGACACGTTCTATTACAAATTGTCTTTCCATTAAAAAAAGAAAAAAGTTAAAATGTATATAACTTTATTTTGAAAGAGTTTTATTTACCTGTATTTTGCCTAGAGCTTGAAACTGAACTGTTAACACTCTTACATAATGTTTCCAATCCTCTCCAGGACAACACATGAATAAAACAACATACACAAAAATCCCTTAGCCTCCAGCCACACTGCTATGGACTGCAATCATGTAAGATCTCATTAACTAGCTAAAATTAGCTCTTGCTCATAACCAGAATACAGGGTCAAAAAAAAAAAAAAAAAAGAAACGGGTTATGTGATGTGTACCTATATGCACATATGGATATATGCATGAAAAAAAAATTGTTTATGAACAGCTGAATGCCAACCAAAATTTCTTCAGGAAAATCTTGGATTAAAATTGTGTATGCAACCTTATTTCACCTCTTAGTGAACAACTATTATGATAAAGCCCAGCTGTATAGTCAGTCGTACACTTATTTCTTCATCTATCCTTGCCTTATGCAACACACACACAAATGGTACTCAGAATGCATAATTGCCCTGTAAAGAAGAACATTGTGTGTAGCTCATGTCTCATTCAGATCTCTGCAAACTGAAGCAGCTGAAGGCAAGAAGGCCAAGGATTGTTGGTAGGGAGATGAACGCTTGGGTGGTAAACTGAGTTGTGACTCACACAAAAGTACATGATGGTTTCTGAATCGCTTCA
This sequence comes from Cisticola juncidis, assembly GCA_013400215.1. Lineage (NCBI taxonomy): Eukaryota > Metazoa > Chordata > Aves > Passeriformes > Cisticolidae > Cisticola > Cisticola juncidis. The sequence goes on from VXBR01004648.1 coordinate 123,497, forward strand.
ACTAAACTTTAAAAGATTAGTAGATGTTTGTTCATTTTACGTACCCAGTTTTTTAGCACGTGGGATCCGATTCACAGAAGACAAAGCTCCTCTCTCCCACTGCTTCTAATGAAGACAGGTTTCTCAGTTTAGATTTACTTTTTAAAATGTCTCCAAATCCATTTCTCAAAATGCCAGAAATTCACAATGTTATTTTTTTCTCTCACTTTTCAATCATCTGTACCATACATATATTGTTTTCTTCTTGAGGTACTACTTGTTCAGGCAAGGGCACATTTTCCAGTGTTATGTCTGATTAACCCTATAAATGTGCTCTCAGCTTTCAGTGCCATCATGTTCCACCATAGGTGCCAGACACCAGCCATTATTTAATTCTGGCCAATACAAAATAATTAAAGCAAACAAACAAACAAACAAAAATTACCCACACCTTAAAAGAAAGAAACAAACTAAAAACACAACCACAGCCCCCTCCCAAAAGTATGTTTTGAATTCTCTTTCAATGGAAAGATTGAAGGATTGTCATATAGACAATGAACGAACAAGATCAGATGGTGCAAAGCAGGTCATAAGCTGCCTTACCTTGTACTGTTCCCAGACTTACTTACTGCAAATCTCACAAGTAAAGATGTGCTTATTATTAGTTTTACTCTGAAATAATTAAAAAAAACCCAAAAAACAAAAAACGAAAACCATTAAAAGAGCAAAAGACAACCAATTTGAAATCAGGAAAGATGTCTCGAGACATTAGATTCTCTGTAATTTTTAATGCAGATATCACTTTTCATTTATATATATAAAATAGCACATGAAAATAGTAGCTTAAGGACACAGAGCTTGTTTGCTCTGTCCTCAGATCAGGATTGTCTCAAAAAGCACAGTATACACGGGCTGAAAGATTGAACTTTACAGAGAACAAAGCATTCAATAAAAAAATCCTCCTCCCTCTCAAAAAGCTCTCTCATCTGACAAAAGCAGGTAAAAAAGGGCTCCTTGAAAGTGCTCCCTATTTTTCATTCCATTTCCTTACATAGCGGGGGTATCATTCAGGTACTTTATCTGCTCTCCTTTAAACAGAGATGCCTTGCTATTATTCCTTCTATCATTTATTACTGAACTTTTTAACCCTTATTCTGCTCAGACACTTGGAAATTTCAGATGAAAAGGTGGTAAAAGAAGAATTGAGTTACCTTCACTATATAGATAAATAGTGTCTTAAAAAAACTGTAAGAGACGCAGAAAGAGAACAAGTACAGATTTTTGTTAAAATTAACAATATATCTGTAGAAAAAAACCAAAGAAAAACAATTATAGCATGCAGCAAAAAACCAGATGAATGATACTTAACACCTCATATTTATCACATGGAGTGTACTTTAAAAATGTGAAGTAATTTAACTTGATATTGTCTAAGGTATAGCAATTTAATCAAAACCAAGCCAACACATAAATGGATTTAAATGATAATACTTAAATCTCTCGTAATTTGAAAATCTGAGAAATGTAGTTTTCTTCCTTTAAGAGTTTAAAAATGTAATAGTTAGCTAAATTCAAGTAATTCTTTCATTTAGCATTTACTGCTGGTCAACTAATTTTCCCTTTACTCTTTTCATGGACGAACAAACAAACAAACAAACAAGAACGCCCACCACAACCTTATAAACCTATAATTATACTGAATGGTCTCAAAGGAATTACACACAAATTAGCCACTAAATCAGGCTCAGGCAGCTGGATCTTCAAAAAAGGGGAACTAATTATTTTATAATTTTTATTATTCCTGTTGCTATTTTTGCATCTGGTATTGTTTTAGCTGACTTCTGCCGGTGCAGTGGGAGATACCAAATGCTGTTTGCACCTGTTTGCAACTTGAGCTGAGGCTTTCAGGCTGCTGAGTCATGGTGATGGATCTTTGCAGAACCACTACCTTAGTGCTGGACTCCAACTATTTGCTTACTACCTGCAAAGAGAAGCTTCTTTATTTTAGGAAAGTGTAAGTGCACTGAAAGTGATATAAAAAAAAAGAAAACCAACTGTGTTTCTCCAATGCCAGCTCCAGCAGAAAGAAAAGAAAATTGTCTAAGCAATGTGTCTGTGTAGCAGCACTGTGCTGAGAGCACAGAAGTTTAATGCAATCAAGAAAAAGAGATTATAAGCAATTAGCTAATCTCAGAATATGTTTATTTCTGCTCATTTGGGGAGGTGGAAGGGGGGAAGGGAGCAGTCCTGCAAAGGTACAGGAAAGGGACATGAAATGTTGGGATTGTATGGTATGACTGAAGACCAGCAAGCCCAGGATAAGTCGCAAAGCGCTGGCTGCGTAGTACAATTCTTTGGGAACCTCAGCAACTCTATGCTGGTAGCTAAAGCAGAAGTGTAGAAGTGCTGGGTCATACACTTTCTGCCCAGAATTCTTTTCTACTCTTGAACATAACTCTTAATCTTGTTGCACTGGAACTCAGATGCTGTTCTGCAGAAGGAAAAGTGTAAAAAATGCCAACAGACACCTTATTTGCATGCATTGGATTGCTCTCAAAATTATCTAAGTGGTTCTACTTTTTCTTCTTTTTGAACTGCATTTTTTATTGTATACTTTGTTGAGCACTGCTCATAACTGAGCAACGTGATGAACTTTCCCTCATTTTAGTCGAGCACTGAATGTTCAACTGCTCTTGGAGGAGACTTCCAGCAGGAGTGGCCAGAAAGTAGAAACAGATGAATAAATGTTTCCTGGGATTCTGTGAAAACAGCATCATTCCAAGCTCCTTCTTGCTTGTTACCTACTCCAAATATGTACTCTTGCCAAACCTCTTACCCTCTAGTGCTTACCTCATCTTAATGGATTGAGAGGGGAAAAGTGACAGAAGCATACTTTGTAGATTCCATAGATAAAGCTAAGGTTAAGTTCTTATGAACCAGTTAATTTTCACAGTATTTACAATGATAACTATAGGAGGAAGTAGTTTATTTATATTTTCTGATCCCCTCGGCACTGTTCTAGACCTGGTCTGCAAGCTGCCCCTAAGCCCTGCACCTTTCAGTATTTACATCCAAATTTGCCAAGTGTATCACAATGATTTTTAATTCACTTACAGAATAACCAGTTAATATACACACATTGAGAAGAAGAACATACATATTTGCAAGTCTACCTTCTTCCTAGTTCTTGGAATATACTGAACAAATAATACATCAAATATATTGTCCAAAATGTACATGTGATGTACATTTGTACATCACATGTACATAATCCTCTATATGTGTCAACAAATAATTTACAAGTCAGACCTATTGTACAACTTTGGATTATTAAAACACCATCCTTTAACTTTTGTTGTTGTTATTTCAGGAAGACGTATGTGCTCAAAAGTACATAAACAGTAATGGAAACTGAAAAGCAACAACAAAATAGCATTGTTATTTAGGCCTTGATTGTGCGATTATGTTTTGATGTTAAATATCATTTTAAAAAGCCTTAGTCATTCAACTGTACTTATACATGCAGTACCTAGAGCTATGCAAAAATGAAGTGCACCATCCAAGGAAATACACCTCCCACACCTGAAATCTCTAGACATGATAGCTTGTGATACCATCATGACAATATGAATGAGTTTATTGTCATATGTATGTGCAACTCAGTACATTTAAGTTGGTTAGTTTTCACACTAAAAGTTCCAATTTCTTGTATTTTTTTTTTCTTTAAGGACTTCAGTTTGCTTTTCTGTTTGTTTTAAACCTTCTCAGATGTACAGCTCTACTCTTGGGAGTCAAGCATAGCAGGGGGAGAAAATTATGAAATGCCAAACAAGACCAAAATAAAAAGCAAGCAATAAACCATAACTGGTTATTTATATTTTTAAACTTTGGCCAGTGTGCTTTTTATACTTCATAAAAGAATTTGAGAGCAAAGAAGAAAGGGAGCATTTCCTTTCATTTTCTGGAAAAGTGGGGAAGAAATACAGGAAAGAAAGAAAGAAAGAAATGGTCAGGGCAAGGGAAAAATCTTTGTGTGAGGATGTGAAGAAGGCAAGCTGGTGCCCTCACCAGTCTTTTATATGGCAGGGCATCCTCTGGTTGGTCAGAGTAATTTTTGAAGAGTAATAACCTGACTATGTCTTCTGCCTCCTGACCTGGATGAAAAGAGGCTCTAAAAACTAAAAAAAAACCAAAACAAACAAACAAACAACAACAAAAAAAAAAACAACCAAAAAAAAAAAAAAAAGTGCGTAAAGAAGAAAGAGGGAGTAGGATAGTATTGGAAAATTCTGACTGGACTGCTCCATCACAGTGCCTTGTTTACAGATGCGCACTTCTATTCCTCTCCTAATTTATCTCTTGTGGTTCTTCCTTCTACTGCTGAAGCAGTAAATAAGTTTGTGGGTGATTGTTAGCTGTGGACATTTTGGGGGCCAGTGAAGTGAGGACACAGTCGAGGCGGTAGGTTGTAGCCTGGCAAAGCTGAGCAGGTTTTGCTTCAGCTGCAGCCGGAGCGAAGCTGCTCTCAGCCCCAGCCGCCGCTCCCTGCGACTGCTGCGTTTGTTAATAAGGAGACAAGCGAGGAGAGCTAAAAAGGGAAAAGCAAGCGTCTTGAGGGAACTCTCAGCAACAGCAGCGCACAGTCTCCTCCAGTGTATTTTTGTATATTAAAGGAAAAGGGAGAGAGCTGCCATCCGGCCAGGCACGGAGCTGCTTCAGGGCCGCACCTGAGTGCGAGGGGCTGGACCCTGAACACCTTCAGCCCTGCGGGCCGTGGTGCCGCGGGAGGCTGCACACCGGGCTCACCGCGGCCGGAGCCCTGCGCCCCGCTGCCCGCGGGCTGCTCTCGGGACCCAGCCCTGCGGAAACACTCAATTCCCACCTCGGCCAGTAACTTTGTGGTGGGGAGCATCAGCCCTGCCGCTGGAAGGGCGGGAGGAGGGGGATGCCGTGCAGCTGGGCAGAGGCCGGAAACAGGAGCAGTAAGGGATGAGACCCGTGGTACCTGTCCTCTCCCCCGCCGCACATGTGAACAGCTCCCCGGAGGAAGCCGGAGCAGCGCTGCTCAGACATGACTGGGCGCACAGCGACTGCAGCCCCGGCGCTGGGCACGGCAGCACCCCGAGCTGCGCGCACACCAGAGCAGGAGGGGCACACGGGAACCCCCCGGTGCACCGGCAGCGGCGCTGCCCTGGTGTGACAGCAGGGGATGTCCCTGCGTGCCTCGTCTGCCTGCCGGGGTACTCCGCGCACCCACGCTGAGCCGGAGCTGCGGGAGGGGCACCCCGCACACACGGAGGACTCGGGGC
>VXBR01004648.1:129191-155296 GCA_013400215.1 Cisticola juncidis
TTTTTTTTTCTTCCTCTTTGATTATTGTTTAAATGGATTTGATCTTTTGCTGATGACAAGTTTTTTTCCTAGCATGCGATGGTTACTAAACTGTGAGCAAAAGGTGCTGCTGGGGCCGGGAGTCACTGGGAATGAAAAACGATGATATTAATAACACAGACTTGCCAGTCCAGCAACAACTGATATACATTTAGTAGCTATATATCTGTATATGCAACTGGTTTTGTTGTGGCACGGAAAAGCGATGTGAAATATGATGCTTATTTTTTAAGGATAAGAGAAAAGGCATGTTTCTAACTCTTTTGCAGAGGATTTTTTTCTGGTGTTGTTTTATTTTTATTTTTGGGTGTTTTTTAAGGTTGTTTTTTTTTTTTTTTCCATAAAGAGATGGGAATTGCAAATGCATTTTACAGCAGCGTTTACACAGAGTTTGTAATCTTGCAATACTGGTGGAAGCCACAGAGCAAGATGTTAATTTTATTATTTTTGTTACTGTTTCCTTTTTTTTCTTTTTTCTTTTTTTTTTCTTTTTTTAACAGTGCAACCAGCAGGGTTTTTTGTTTTTCCTCTTCTTCAGTTTTTGATGCCTGTTTATAATGTGAAACTTTTCTTGCAGCATGTTGCAGTCATCATTTTTAAATACTTTTTTTTCCTCCCTAAAGATAACAAAGCAAAACAGAAAGCCAAAGAGATGATCCTTACTTTTGCAAATTTTGTACCTTCACTTTTTATTCTTTTGCCAGCAGTGTTTTGTGATGGTTATTGTTATCATGATGATGATGATAATAGATATATACACATATACAAATAAATACATTTTCAAATGATGGCAGTGGAAGGTTTTCCTGGAGAATGAAGTGCGGTTTGGTTTCCTTGTCAACGGAAGATGAAGTGAACAACTGAACATCTCCCCAGTGCAGGTACTTCATCTCCTTGTAGGCGTTTCCACACTGTGTAAATTACATTGTGAGATTTTTTTTTTCCCCAAAGAAATCTCCTTCCACCCCTTTCTAAAGGTGTCTGTGCAATACACATGAGGACTGGACTAAATACCTCTGCCTTGTGATTGCTTGGATGTATGCAGAATGTTGCACTAATTGATCCTAGGTGGGTTAAAGCTGAAGAGAGGTGTTTTATGTGCTGTGCTGTAGAGAGGGGAAGGCAGCTGGGGAAAAAACCAAAAACAAACCAGACACCCCTCCTCTCCTCCTTGTGTTTAAAAAAAAAATAAATTCAAAAACCCGAATAAACAAAACAACCAAAAGTAAAGCCCAAACCGAAACTGGATGGAATCTTGAGATCCTCATTACAGTACAGATGCTCACAGGACTTTAGACAAAAACAAAAAAACAATAGCTCCGGCCCTGTATTGTGGTGACTCGTGTGCTTGTGTGTGTCTGTTTAAATTTACCCGTTAGAAAATAGCTGTGAAACAGCAAAGGAGGCTCCCTCGGAGAGCTGGCTTGCTGCCATATGAGGCATATTTTGTAGCCCTAAGGGCAGAAAACCCTTATATCCAACTTCTGCTCCTCATATTAAAAAGGCGTAAACAAGGCAGCAGGTTGCCTCTTATGACTCTAATTCATTGGGATGGAGATTAATCAGAAGCTGATATTTGCTTGAAGGTGTTTAGTTTTGTTTTGATGATTAATAGTGCCACTGGCTGACAGGGAAAGGGAAACTGTTACTTTCCATGGTGGTTACTGAGAGTTCAGGATTGGAGGAGAAACTGTGACTTTTCACTGAGAGCACTTAAATGCTTAACAGAGGCTGCCCCTGATGTGCAGACAGGATATTGGTTCTGTAAAACACAATTTGGAAAGATTTTTCCAGATGACAGAGTGGGTTGGTTTGGGGTTTGTTTTCCTTTTTTTACTTTTTGTTTTAGTTTTGTTTGCTTTTCTCCAGAAAGAAATATGGTGTAATATTATGCTAAAATTCAAGTCCTGAATGTTCTGGGGTGTTCTCTGTTGTTTACTTTATTGTGAGGGGATTGCTTACTGTATTTTATATACAGAACACTAAAAGATCTATAACTGACTATAAAGATATGCCATGTATTCAGATGTGGAGACTAAAGTAAGTTACGTGGGATATATTTTGTTTGTTACTGTCATACAAGCAAATATAATTCATAGAATTACAAATGCATTTGGAAATTTGCGGCTTCTAATGCTTATGTTTAAATTCTTGCAATGTAACAGCTTCCTTTAAAGTAGAAAGTGTAAGAAATGTATATACAGTGCAATTAGTCATGTTGAAAAATAAATTCCTTTATTTTTGTAGAAACATAACTATTATGTATTTACACTGGATTTTTCCAGTTTAATTGTAATAAAAAATATTTCCCACATATTTATGCATGACTTCTGCTCTGATATGTTAAAATACTTTTGGCAGCATAACAGGGTCAATAATTCATGGGTCTAAAAACCAGCTGAGATATTTGCATGATAGATTAGGATGACTTTTCTAAAATAGTTATGATCTGTTGGGTCATTACTCCATATTTTAAGAAGACTCAGCCTGCAGATTTTGTCATGGTTTAATTTGAAAGCCATTAAAAAACAAGACAGATTGAAACTTTATTNTTTAAATACTTTTTTTTCCTCCCTAAAGATAACAAAGCAAAACAGAAAGCCAAAGAGATGATCCTTACTTTTGCAAATTTTGTACCTTCACTTTTTATTCTTTTGCCAGCAGTGTTTTGTGATGGTTATTGTTATCATGATGATGATGATAATAGATATATACACATATACAAATAAATACATTTTCAAATGATGGCAGTGGAAGGTTTTCCTGGAGAATGAAGTGCGGTTTGGTTTCCTTGTCAACGGAAGATGAAGTGAACAACTGAACATCTCCCCAGTGCAGGTACTTCATCTCCTTGTAGGCGTTTCCACACTGTGTAAATTACATTGTGAGATTTTTTTTTTTCCCAAAGAAATCTCCTTCCACCCCTTTCTAAAGGTGTCTGTGCAATACACATGAGGACTGGACTAAATACCTCTGCCTTGTGATTGCTTGGATGTATGCAGAATGTTGCACTAATTGATCCTAGGTGGGTTAAAGCTGAAGAGAGGTGTTTTATGTGCTGTGCTGTAGAGAGGGGAAGGCAGCTGGGGAAAAAACCAAAAACAAACCAGACACCCCTCCTCTCCTCCTTGTGTTTAAAAAAAAAATAAATTCAAAAACCCGAATAAACAAAACAACCAAAAGTAAAGCCCAAACCGAAACTGGATGGAATCTTGAGATCCTCATTACAGTACAGATGCTCACAGGACTTTAGACAAAAACAAAAAAACAATAGCTCCGGCCCTGTATTGTGGTGACTCGTGTGCTTGTGTGTGTCTGTTTAAATTTACCCGTTAGAAAATAGCTGTGAAACAGCAAAGGAGGCTCCCTCGGAGAGCTGGCTTGCTGCCATATGAGGCATATTTTGTAGCCCTAAGGGCAGAAAACCCTTATATCCAACTTCTGCTCCTCATATTAAAAAGGCGTAAACAAGGCAGCAGGTTGCCTCTTATGACTCTAATTCATTGGGATGGAGATTAATCAGAAGCTGATATTTGCTTGAAGGTGTTTAGTTTTGTTTTGATGATTAATAGTGCCACTGGCTGACAGGGAAAGGGAAACTGTTACTTTCCATGGTGGTTACTGAGAGTTCAGGATTGGAGGAGAAACTGTGACTTTTCACTGAGAGCACTTAAATGCTTAACAGAGGCTGCCCCTGATGTGCAGACAGGATATTGGTTCTGTAAAACACAATTTGGAAAGATTTTTCCAGATGACAGAGTGGGTTGGTTTGGGGTTTGTTTTCCTTTTTTTACTTTTTGTTTTAGTTTTGTTTGCTTTTCTCCAGAAAGAAATATGGTGTAATATTATGCTAAAATTCAAGTCCTGAATGTTCTGGGGTGTTCTCTGTTGTTTACTTTATTGTGAGGGGATTGCTTACTGTATTTTATATACAGAACACTAAAAGATCTATAACTGACTATAAAGATATGCCATGTATTCAGATGTGGAGACTAAAGTAAGTTACGTGGGATATATTTTGTTTGTTACTGTCATACAAGCAAATATAATTCATAGAATTACAAATGCATTTGGAAATTTGCGGCTTCTAATGCTTATGTTTAAATTCTTGCAATGTAACAGCTTCCTTTAAAGTAGAAAGTGTAAGAAATGTATATACAGTGCAATTAGTCATGTTGAAAAATAAATTCCTTTATTTTTGTAGAAACATAACTATTATGTATTTACACTGGATTTTTCCAGTTTAATTGTAATAAAAAATATTTCCCACATATTTATGCATGACTTCTGCTCTGATATGTTAAAATACTTTTGGCAGCATAACAGGGTCAATAATTCATGGGTCTAAAAACCAGCTGAGATATTTGCATGATAGATTAGGATGACTTTTCTAAAATAGTTATGATCTGTTGGGTCATTACTCCATATTTTAAGAAGACTCAGCCTGCAGATTTTGTCATGGTTTAATTTGAAAGCCATTAAAAAACAAGACAGATTGAAACTTTATTCTCCACCCCTCTATTTCCATCCCTCCTTATGTTTAAATGAAGTAGAAGTAATTTCTTTAAATTATGTGCAACTCCCAATAAGCAAAATATTTTAATACTGCTAAAGCACTGAAATCAACTAGGCTAGCAGTTTCCAGAATGATCCTTTTGTCCTTTCTTTTAATATTGCAGGTGTGTTGTGTGAGTAATTTTGTACAGATAGTTGCTGACTGGAGAGCTAATCCTGTTCACCTAGCCTTATCTTGAAGTTGGAGAAAGTGCATTCCTAAAACTTTCTGTTTAGCACCCAGATTTCATGCACAAAGCACCTGTTGTCTGAGTAGTATGGTAATTAATATACATACATTTCATTTGCAGCAGTATGAGATTGTAGGAGTTCATATATATCAAACAGCCTTGGGACCTTAAAATTGGAATAAAGGAGCCAATTTTGAAAGAGGATCCTTCTACCTCTGTGCAGTTTGTGGGCAGAGTAGGATTTAGGTTGGTGGAATTGATTTTGGCTTGTTACATTTGTAGTTATGCTATGACTAATGTTGAAAGTGTGTTTTAGAAAGCCACAGTTAGTGTCAAAGACAATTGTCCTTTTGTACTTTTGAGATGAATAAAAATTTTGCCTACAAATTGCAGCTTTGTTTCTACAAGTGATGATATCATTATATTCCTTATATAGTATGAGATATAGTCATTCTGCCATAGCTCCTGAAAGTGATGAGTGTCCAGACTGAAATGACACCTTCTGTTTTTCTTCATGTCTGTTTTGGTGTTCAGGACAGCATAGGAATTTAAGATATCTTTATGAAGGGTTGTAAACCAAAATCTTTGGAAAGCAGTTTTTCTTTTCTTCCTCCATAACTATTATTATCAGTGTTTACTTGCAAATGAAAAAGAGCAGGTGAACAGAAATGAAAAGCTGTATAGTGTTCAGTGTGCTGACTCATGAATACATGGTTTTAGCTGCTGTAGTGGCCTGGACTGGCAAAAGAAGAATATCTTCTTACATTTTTCAACATGGGAGATAAAACCAGAGTGGCCTGTGGAGTAATGAAGTCAGTTTGCTGTGATACTAGGTTGATCTTCTTATTTTGTTCAGATTCAAAAAGCTCTGGTTTAAATTTAGCTGGGGTGTCACTCTCACTGCACCTCTTGAAGGCAGGGCAGAGCCTCACTTTTCATGATTTTAGAAACAACATTTCTGTCCTAAATTTATTTTCAGACAGTTTATTCTCCTTTTTTTTTTGTGTCACTGCTGACCTTAAACAGTAAGGCTCCTTCTCCCTGTCTTTGCTCTTCAGAAAATAATATATATTTTTAGACAGCAATTGCAGCTCCTTTTCCCTCACTATTTCTGGGCTTAACTGGGAGAGGTTCCCAAAAGTGTGGCTGGCATTGAGAGGGGCTGTTGAGACTAGCCCTGCCCAAAATGATGCTGTAGCAGAAACAGGGAAGCTGCATTCGAATCCTCTTCTGCCCAAACTGATGTGTTCTGCTTTCAGCTGAAAATATAGCAGTCTGATTTCTGGCTTTCACGTCAGCACAAGCATTTCCACCTGAAGCCACACACACAGACATACCTTCAGGTGAAAAGGGGTTTGCACCATGTGGAGCTTCTCTTCATTCTGCCTAACCAACCCAAATTTCTTTGGTTATAGTGCAAAGCAAAGAACTCTTGAGAATTTCTTCTGGAGCACTCTGGTTTTTAAACTCTCAAGAGTTTTCTATGTATTGTGATAGTATTTTGTATTCATAGCAGGGAAGGGAATGTGAACAAGGTTGAGGCAATGCTGTATCACAGACTATCTTTTATCAGGAATAAATGTGAAAGTTGGCTACAGTGTTCTTTGAAATTTTTACCTTATTAGAGTCTTTGCAGATTGCTTATGTCTTAGCTCTCTGTTCTTCTAAAGCATTGTTCTATGGCAGTTTGTTTTTCTTTTGTAGTGTAATTTTTCCTATTTTCTTCCTTCCCTGCATTTTTGGTTTTAAAATATAAAAAGATAAAAAGCTTAATAGTGTTTAAAGTGTAGGATTACAAAGACTGATAGGTCTGCCCTCAGATGAACGTTTTAACTTCTCTTGGTCTTAGAGGATGTGATGGTCCATCAAACTCTGAAGCCAAATCCTGTACATTTTAAGTACTTACAGAATATCTTAGCAGAAAGCTAAATTTAAGTATTTTCTGATGAAAAAATATGTAATCTGAGGCACGACATAGTTATCCAGTTTATAGCTCCCTTCAACTCAGATCCAGACTGACAGAAGAAAACAAAATGCTGCTTTTAAGTGGTAGGAAGATTAAAATGCAACATTTTGACCTTTGTGAAGGTACCCATTTTATTTTATGATCTTTTAAAAATTACAGGAGTAAAATAACTTGAAGATTATTGTTTTGCGCATACGCACATTAGAATAATTTGTATCTTTTTTCCCCTACTTTTTTTCTATTTCAAAATGACACTAATCTCTATAATGTACTTAATCTTTCAAAAGCATTCATACTGCAGCTTTGGCATTATTTTCTGAGAAAGTTTATGTTTGCACAATGAAGTGTGATTTTTCATCTCAGTGAATCATCTGCCAACAAGTAAAAAAAAATAAAATAATCAAGTAGACCTTCAAATTACTAAGTAAATTTCAGGTTGCTTAGTGTGAATAAAATTAACATATTTTTATCGTTGTGGTGTTCTGGAATAAAAATATAGATATGTAGATGAATCAACAGAATCATAAAGAGAGATTTGTAAAGATGTTTTTTATGTGATAGAAAATTAACAAAAATCTTATGTTGATTAACCTTGGGGCTTAACCAACACTTTTGTTCAATAACTAAGAGTTTAACTTTATTGGTTTTGGAGTTATTCATACCTATATTATCTGTTGTCACTTGACAAAAGCTACAGAGTTAATAAGTTGCCTCTCTGGTCCATTGCTGTTATTTTCCTGGCTCCTTGGATCCTTGCTGGCCTGCCAGGATGCTGGGGCTCAACTATTATGCAGTTGCATTTCTGTTCCAGGAACAGAGTAATTTTTGTTCTCTGATGCAGTTCCTTCATCGTTGTGGTAGTGAGAAGAATAATTTCTATTCTGTCTTGACTGGCAGAGGTTTGAAAAAGCAGAGGTGGATTTCTTATCTTGTGATGACCAACAGTGGGTATGAATGTGGTGGAATATCAGTGACACTCCCCAGACTCTTGATTTTTTCTCTGCACACTCACAAGTTTTTCTCCAAAAATACCCAAAGGTCTGATTAAACTTGTTTTTTACACCAGTGGCCCTTTCCAGGTGGCCTTCTCCTGATGTCAGAGATTATTGCCTCTACTGATGTGCAGTCTCTGAGCAGCCAAGTCAATGTGGAGCTCTGGAAACAGCTCATGCTTTCTATAGTTAATTTTATGGTCCTCTGAAAACAACTTGCAGTCCTTTGGACAGGCAATAACTTATAAAAGGCAGTACAAGCCATTATTATTATTTAAAGAATAAGAGACCATTAAGGATACAATGATAACTCTTGGACCTCCGTGATTATTGAATAACGTGGTGCAAGTCAGGTCCCTGTCTTCCCATTGTGCCCCATACCAACAGCCCTTATTTCAGCCTTTCAATCACTTTGGTTGCCTTCTTCAAGGTCCTCTCTTGAGTCAGTCGAGTGCTTTGTGGTGTTCAGGGTCAAAAAATGGGAGTATCTGGCACAAATCAAGTCTTAATGAGATTGTTGATCTGACTAAAATGAGGCTAGTTTTTTTTCTGTAGGAAAGCATTACATCAGTACAGTTCATTCAGTAAAAAACTCTTGTTTCTACTCAGTGTTTTGTGTAGTTGGTGAACAGGACCTATTGTCAAAGAGATATGATACATTGTTAAATCAGGGTAAATTTGTAGGAGGCACTGCACAAGTATACTTTGCATGCGGTATTTTTTGACTGAAGAACTGGAGATTCTGTCTTAAAGGATTATATTTGCATGGTGTTGACAATGCTAGTTTTCCTTTCTGTTTTGTGTTATAATGGACTGCAAAAGCACCAGAATGTTTGCACTATCCTAGAGATGTTGTTTTTCACAATACAAATGAAAGTAACAAAGACACCCTTGTGAATATTTGCACGCCAGGCCTGTACTCTAGGCTTACTGCATGCTAATAGCTCTTCTTGTGGCTGCAGGGAGTTACAGTAATAACTCACTGACTTTTTACAATGCAACACTGTGCTTTTAGTAGTTGCAGGAACATGCTTCTGAGCTTGATCCATAATGCAAGTTACTGTTTATAAAAGAAAAGTCATTCTTTTATACTGTTTATAAAAGAAAAGTTACGATATTTTATCAAATGATCCTTCACACAATAAATAGTAGGATGGAAGTAATATAAGATTTAAAAATGTGCTGTGCAAACTGTCATGCAGTGTCTATGAAACAGGCCCCCTGAAGGTATAATTAAAACAAAACTTCCTCTTTGGGTACCTTTAAAAGGGATTAATGCTGCTGTTTTCTAAGTAGCACACACACACAATCTGCTATCCATTTCTCATCTTTTATTTGCCACTGATTTCACAGGATAAAACCCAGTACTTGAGGTATTGCACAGTAGGTCAGTTTTCTAATATGCTCTCTACTGCATAAATTCACATCCACATTGTTTTCCTTTTCCCAAGCTGCAGAAGGATACAATTAAGTTTTCCTCCTGCCTATACAACTTCCAGTTAAATGGGAGTTCTTTAAATGACACAGTTACAAGATTCGCTCTGGAGCGGTTGCCATCTTCTACTTGGGCATTTGTAAGTTGTAGACAATTAATGTACATTATGAATAATGAAAAGAGAAACTACATTTATGCCACTTTTGCTTTACGGGGGTAGTTTATCAGGACATTTATGCTATTTTTACTGTTTATTATTTTATGAGAAAAGCATACTGGATTACCATTTGTCAGCACGTGCTCTGCTCCATTAGGTGCTGTAGAAATAGAAAGATACAGAATCAGGCCCTGGTGCTATTAAAATCAATGATACACACATATACTGGTCAAAATTTCATGTCAAAACTTTTTTTTTTCCTGTAGATTTTTGATAAAGTGGTTCACACAGAAGGCTCTATTCATCTCACTTAACCTTGCTGTTTAAAAAATGGTGTTTTAGAACTAAGCTAGTCATCATTTTAGCCATCTAAAAGTTAGTCATTGAAGTCTAACACTGTTGCTCAAGGCTTAGTAGTCAACGGAGATAAATATTCTCTTCCTGCAGAGAATTACAGATTACATCCCAACAGAGGCATCTATGGACAGCTGAGATGAACAACCTTCCTAAAACACCTCTCTCTTTGCACTGATGAGAGAGAACCTAGATGGCCCATTTAAAATAGATTCCTAACTTTCTGATGGATGAAGTTAAAGGAGATGAATTGCACACTCCCCAACCCTCCACTTCTTCAAATACTAATTTTGCAATGAAATATTTGATTTAAAAATATCTTTTGGCCACTAGAATCTTTGTGGCTTTAAGTTTTTACTTGAATTTATTTTCAACTTCTCCAGCAATTCTTTTCACAGA
The DNA here is from genome assembly GCA_013400215.1 of Cisticola juncidis. Classification (NCBI taxonomy): domain Eukaryota; kingdom Metazoa; phylum Chordata; class Aves; order Passeriformes; family Cisticolidae; genus Cisticola; species Cisticola juncidis. The sequence continues at coordinate 139,279 of VXBR01004648.1, forward strand.
AATACAAATGTGTTTCCAAATATTTTGAATCAACTCCAGGCTATGACAAAATTCCTAGGCATGTCTGATGGAGGCCAAGATTTCACATCTCTTTTGTACCTCTTCACTCAGTTTTCTGTCTTTTTATAATGTGGTCCAACAACAATTGACCCTTCAATGACTTCTCCTCAAAGAATCCTGTTCTAAAACCCAGGGACGTAAGCTGTTTCTATGATCATGGACCTCATTTGAAAACCTTTGATAATTATTGAAACTGAAGAATTATGTGGGTGCCAATTGAATCAGCTAATTGTACTGTACATATGAATCATTGTACAATTTATATGTATATAGTTGTAGTTAAAAAAATCATTACAACATCAACAGCAGAAGATCTGAATTTGAAAGTTCTAGAGGTCTCTGAAGTTGGATTTTGAAACTATAAAAGGCTTTTTAGTTTGTGAGCTGAGGTCATTCAGGCAACATAGGGGAAATACTTTGCTATTGATAGCATGCTGCTGCTATCTTAATGTACGTGCTTGCTTTTAAATACTCCAGGAAAAGCTGTACTTTTGAGTACCAGATAAACTTTCGTTTTGCCTGTCTCAGGTAATTTTTTAGAGAAGACTGGAATTTTATAAGACTGATGATGTCTGTAAAATCAGCTCTTGGATAAAGTTTACTTCAGTGCCTTGCTTGAGATCTGTCCGAAGAGATTGTAATAGGACAGCAAGCAACAGCCAATTGGTGACATTACACAATATGTTGTGATATTATCCTCTTTTTCAACAAATTAAGAATTCTGCTATTTTAGTCAATAGTTGTTTGGGCTTTCTGTAAGATTTTCTATAGGTACTGAAATATATAGAAATAGTGTACATGTTTTCACCGTGGGTTTTGTCTTATTCTTGGCCTGGCACTAGCTAGATGCAGACATCATTAAACTGCTCACAGGCCATGTTTTTCACTGACAGCATAGTATGAAACCAAACTAAAGCTGAATCCAAATTAGAAATGAACCATTTGGTATTACAGGAGTAAGCACAAAACTCAGCGTAGTGAGAGTTAATTGCCCAAATACAAAGTATTACTACCATGATAAAGTAAGCTGTAGCTGTAAGCTCTAACAGCTGTAATATAACAGTTTGTACAGACTCAGAAATCTTAAGGACTTGTGAGAATTGAGAAGGGAAGTTAAAAAGTTGGAGTTCTCAGCACTTTGAAATAACTGCTTCAAATAAGTGCAGTGATATTCTCTAGGGACTATAAACTGTTAGTTGCAGCTACTGTGTCATGTTACACACTTCACCACCTCTTGGTCTTTGTTCTTCACATTCTATTTATATTTCGAACCTAGGCTTTTGTACTGCCCCTCAAAAATGCATTGTCTGAGCAATGTTCACATAAAACAGATTTACAGGGATAAAACCCTTTGCTGACTTCATGAAGTTTTCGCCTCTTTTCCTGCTTTCATTTATGCACCATAACATTACCTTTTTCACTGCTGAGTCTCTGCTCAGAGTTAGGAGCACAGTGTTGTCACGGGAATATAAAGGTCTCATGACCATAGATTGTCAGAACACAGATAGGCCCAACTGAATTTCTCAGTGAGAGCAGGGCACATTAGCCAAATACAAATTCAGTGCCTCTGGTCTCTCTCTGCCCACTGCTCTGGCTGAATCTAGGCATCTTGGCTGAGGATCACACATTTGGAGACAGGCTTGTGAAAAGCAAGATTACAAAAAAAATAATTGCAGCTCAGTTTAAAGAAATAAAATTTTTCAGGGATGCCACATTTATTTATTTTTAATTTGATGTACAAGTGTCACACATATATATCAATATAGTGTGACATTTCATTTCAGAAATTTAAAAATGGGTTCAGAAATTGATGGTACTTGGTCACAGATATTAATGAATGTTGTAAATGCTCATCATAGTCAGAATAGGACTGTCTGCTTTCCATTCTCAGATCTTTCAAGATCGAAGTCAACCCAGCTATAGAGACCTGTGTCTCACTGATCTGCATTGACAGAGGAAAGCATATTTTCAAATGTTGGGTGTATTCATTTGAATTTCTGGATCTTATGTATCTTTTATTTGTTGGGGGTTTTTTAGTTTTTTTTCTTTTTTTTCAGACTTGTTCAGACCCTTGTTCTTCTCTCGTGCTCTGACCCTTTCTCCTGGCATCAGCACAGCTCAGAAGAATGAACAAAAAGGAAGCAATAGGAGAGGCATGGAATGGAAGAGAGGAGAAGAAAGAGGAGAAGGGGCAGAAATAAAAATGGAGAAAAAATCCCCAGTGATTCAACTAAGGTTGAATTTTTTAATTAAAAAATGAAACCACAACAATTAAAGTGTTGCAAACAAGAAAATATACATATCTTCTCACAAAATAGAGCATGACACCATTCATGTAAGTGGTTCTTGAAGTAGTATTATTTTCTTCTTACTAGCCTTACATCTTTGGCTGCAAAAGAATGAAAGAGTTTCATAGATCAGAAGCAAGACAAAGCTTAGATTTCTTGTTGCTTTTATACTCAAGTTGAACCCTTTAAATCAGTTTGAACATGACTCTCTGTTTCAGTTTTATTCATCTGGATCCAAACCCAGACTTTCTACTGGTCTTTATTTACTTAGTTTTTACCTCCCCTTCCTTCAAAGCTTTACTTCCAGGGGTTCTTCTTTCTCCTTATCATCTTAGAGAGAGTATAAATTAAAAACTATTCCTATTCTTTCATTTAGTTCGAATTCTGAAGTGTCTTGTTCAGCTCTGTAGTTCAAATACTCACACCTAGAGTAAAGAATGCTGATATTTTCCTGTGCAGTGTGACTGTCAGAAAAGATGCAGGAACCCCATGACTCAGTGCTGTCCTGGCTCTTGCCTTGGTCCCAGTGTTGTGTCTTTCTTCCCAGATGGAAGGTTGGCCACTGTGAATGTGGAGGACTAAAAGGACACTTTGGCCAAGCCCTTTCAATCCTTACAGGTACTTGTTTCCTCTCAGCTGTTCCCACCAGGAATCCCTTACATCTCACAAGGTGGCTTTGGGAGTGCTAATAGAAAGGGTAGGTTCAGTAACTGGTCTTAGTAAGAAAGTATTTCCTAAATCTAGAGCTTAAATTGGTCCTGTGGCTCCCCTATACCAATCTGCCCGATACAAAAAAGGCAAAGGTTAGCTACTGAGTCGATACGAAACAAGACCCAGTTGTAAATTTAAAGACTTAATTCTTTAAATAGAAAATACTAAGAATTCCCAAGTGCTTTTTAGATACCATAATCAATTCCAGAAACTGAGTGGAGAAAGGTGTTGTATTTAAAAATATTCTGAGTGGAATAGTATTTATTACAGATGTTGGTGGAGTGGGTCCAGAGCAGAACAATTGGGTCCAAACTGCTGAAGTAAATTTTATATCATAAAAAGACTTCTAGAAAAAAAAATTACATAAATGTAAGTTAATGTTAAATGCAAACATGCTATTTAATAAAGGAATAAATAAAAATTACATAAATCTGCAAGAAAACAATTACTTCTTTCAGGGATTTTATGTTTAAGGATATGTTAAATTTTATTAACATTTAGGAGAACATGATTTGAATTTTTCTTAAAAGATACCCTACAAATTGATTCAACTGACTATTGCCTCATTGCTTGACAGGAAACATGAAATTTTATTGCTGTTGAAGTCTGCCTGATTTTTTTTTTATGTGTTTAGAATTTGATTATTTTTCCTCAATTTACTTGAGTCATGCACTTGAAGAGCAAGTTTCTCATGTCAGTGGGGTAATCAGAGCCTCTGAACTTGGTATTTCTGGTCTCAGGGTAGTCTCTGCGAAAAGTGGGGGCCCTCCGGAGCAACTTCCAATTTGAAACTTGTCATCCACTGCTGTTGAAATGTGATGTAATGTATCCCATGCTTCAGAATTTAGAGTCATTTCCAAAAGGGAGAACCCTGACTTTCTTGCTCCTTTGAGTAAATATTCTGAAAACACTGGTGCTGGTGAGCTCTGTAGGTCTGTCCACACAAGCAAGATGAAGGAGCTGTGCAAACAGATCTGAAGCAAATGTTTTGCAAAACCCAGGTGAACTGATGATGCCTTTCTTACTGACTCAAATCTTTTGCCTGTTCTCAGTCCTACCATTCTATCAACTCTGCCACAAATTGTGGACCTGTTTTTCTGAAGCCTGAGAATTGCTGGTTTTCCCAAGGGAGAGTTTTCAGCACTTTCTCCTTTCTCAGGCAGCTTTGTATAAACACTTTTTCTTCCCATAACACTCTTGGGTAAACAGTATTCCTTTCCCATAACAACCTCTTTCCCAGGTGTTGTTTGTGTTACTTAAGCAGTGGAGAGAGATGTCCAACCTATGGACCAATGGCATGTCTTTTTAGCTCAACAAGCTATAAAAAAGAATTGCAATAAAGTTTTTAACCTTCTAATGTTTTCTACCTGCTGGAGTCAAGCATCTTTATTTCATGTCTAATTGAGGCAACAAATATTAAATATTCTAACTTAGTAGTTTGCTTTGCAAGACTTATCTTCTTCAACGTGCAACAAAATAATTTCATACTGCAATGACCATTTCACTTCAAGGTATAACTACTGTATAATCCATAATCATCATTTCTTTTATGACCAGCTCTTTACTGTTATATTTTACAGCCTTTCAATGCATCAGTATAGATGCATAAGAATAGAAGAATAGTATAGAAGTACAGTAATAGAGTTGGCACCTTTGATTCTAGGAACTTTCTAATGAAAACGTCAAAAGCTTTGATCTTTTCCTGAATGGATAATGCTACTAACATATGTTTATAAATTGTTTCTTTCAAATTAAATACTTTGTGAACTCTGGAAAGTGATTAAAAATGTGTCTGTTGATACTGGTTGCTTCATGTAACATGTATGTTTTGAAATAAATTGCTTTGTTCTCCTGACGTTAGAGTTCACCACTGAAATTCAAAGAAAGATTTCCAAATTATGATACTTGCCTCTCAGCTGCTGCTCACACAGAGCAACAAGCAGTTCTGTCAACTTTTGAAAACTGAGAAAATCATGAAAATTTTGAAAGTCAAGAGAGTTTTTGCCATCTCTGGTAAATACAGAGTTAAAGGCCTGAGTTCAGCACCTATGTAAAAATATAATTGTGTATGGAATGTAGATAACTGCACGTGCTGGCTTAGAGAGTCATCTATGTATATATGGCAATTAGTACACATCTTGGCAATCTCTATTCGGCCTGGAAAACAGAATTTGGTGAAAACAAGGCTAAATGGTTGCCATCAACATCAAGGAGATATTTCACATACAAAAGATACTTTAGGTAAATATACTAAGGACAAAGCATACCAGGGACCCTTTGAACATATGATGTGTAGCTTTCCGTGTGTGGCTTGTAGTGACTAGGACAAACTGGGAGTCAGGTATTGCTCTCACTGGCAGTTGTGCAACACTTTGAATATTGGTCCACTTGGGTTGTGACATGAAGAGAGTGTTTTATCCGAGGACAGAATTTTTTAAAAGATGGGATATTGTGCACAGTATTTTCTCATGAAAATATCTTTCTTTTTCCCCATGTATTTTGAGTCTTACAGCAGTTACCATGATATGTAGAAGGTGCTCCTATGTAGCTATACCAATGGATACTCCTGGTCTTTTAATTAAGCTGATAACAACTTTGTTATTGAATTCATTTGAAGCAAGATCAGCCTTCTTTCTTCTCTCAATACAGTAAGGATACAGTAAGATTTGTTTCTTAAATGTGGGACAGCATATTCGTGCACTAGGGTAGAACTGTGGTATCTGTTGAATCAGGGGTTTTGATGACATTAGAAAAACTGTCACAATATAAAAAGTTCTATGCTGTTTTTCCTATGAAATGAGTTGGTATATAGTTTTTCTGGTTCACCAGAATTAAAAAAGAGCTAATATAGTGGTTCAAAAGCAAAATAGCTCATTCTGTTTCTGCTGGTAGTAAAGAATAAGAAAAGGTGATTTTCAGAAGAAGTTAGTTGCTAGTAGAATACATAGAATACTAGAATAATAATGCAAGAATAAATTAGACTGAAATGTTTAGAGTTAATTTCATAGTTTATTTTATAGTTTATCAATATTAATAATTTGATGCAGGAATTGATGCCTTGTGCAATTAGATATCAGGAGAGAGCTCACTGTCATACCAATTCATGATCATATCAACTAACAGCAACTTTGTATTCTGTAGAAAAATAAAACTGTAATATATACTGTAGAAAATACGCTTAAAGCAGGAACACATTTTTTAAAATGAAAATAAAAACCTGCAATATACTTGCAAGAAGGTGGAGTAGGAATACATTATTAGATCAATAATGCAGCTCATATCAAACTCCTGAAATAATTTCAAATTATAAGTTCCTAAATACTGACATTTCTTTGTATTTCTTGACTTTGCCAACTTACTTATCTTTTTCCAATATAGTGTTTTTTGAATGTGTATGTGTACAATCTATATTTACTCTGTTGAGGAAGATTACATGTCTAGACAAATATATTTGAAGTTTCATTATGAAATATGCAATAATAGTAGCATAAAAATACAACTATTTATGAAAATTGCTTCTGGAGCATTGCCTTGTAACTTCTTATTGAAGCTATAAATTTGAACAATGTTTTCTATTTCCACCAATGCATGAGGAAGTATCGGAATAAGATTTTAAATTAGAAGCATGCTTTAATGAGCAAAACACACCACTCAAACTTAGTCATATCTATATCCAGCAGAAGCTCTGGAAGGGAGTCCTCTGGTTTTTGTGACATTCAGCTTCCAGTATATGTTCACGTATTTCATTTAGAACAGTAACTTTTCTACAAGGACTCTTATATTGGGCAAATTTCATCCTAGATTTTTAAAGCCTTACAAATGCTTATCATTTAAATAATGATAAGAAAGGAAAACTTTTTTGGTTTGTGTAGCCAAAGTGCAGAGGACTCCAGCAATGGAAGTGAGATTAACAGCCTATTAAAACCATAAAGGATGAGCTCCAACCTCAAATACACATGATTTATAAACAGATTTCAACTCACCATTATTGTTCAAGATTGTACAGTAGAGTATATATTCATTAATAACATTTCTTTTTTCAAAACAATACACACAATGTAAATATTTAAATTCTTTTCAAAGTGAAATAATCTAAAATGTTTGCATGCATTTCCCCATGAACTCATTCAGTCAGATCCTGTCACTTGCAGTATATTGAAAATATAATCAGTGAAAAGATCCTTATGCATTTTAAAATATTCTTTCTATTAACATTTTTTTTGTCTCATTCTCATAATGTGGTATACAAAACTTCTCTTATACTTGAGGTATGATATCATTGTTCTTGTATTCTTTTTGTAAGGCCCCAGGAAGTTCTTTATCTTAGAGGTTTTTGTATGTATCTATCTCCTTCAACACCTTTTAACAAATATCAACCTAAAAAGGAGATTAAAAAAAAAAAAGGAAAAAAAAGTCTTTATTAATAGAATAATAATAGCATGCTTCAGAGCAAATAGAGTAGAAAGAGACATCAAAGCCAAGTTAACAAATAGTGAATTTACCATAGTGAAGTCTTCAGGAAGCTCCATTTTGTAGGCAAAAATTTAAAAAGACATGCAGCTAATTTGGATTTTTAAATCAGCTGACTTTCATGTTATGTTCCAAGAGTTAAAGAGAATCTGTGAGAAGCTGGTGAAGTAATTCCTTCATATACCACATTATATATATATGAAATACTATATATTACATGACCTTATCTTTTACGATATATGGTGTCAGATAAGATATAAATTTCTGCCTAAGACAGAGAAAGTTTGTTTTTTATTTAACAAATCTCACATATTAGACTACAACTGAATAACTAAAAAAGAAGTTGTTTTCACAAGCCAGCATAAAAAATAATTTTCTTTCAGCGAAACCAAATGTTAGCTGATATAAATTAATGGAAAAATACTACTTGAGCTGCTGGGGCTTAAGTACAGTTTCATTTGGATATTTAGTCTCAGCCTAGCAGACACAAAGCTTACAAGGTCTGTGGTGTGGTAGGGGTGATACGGCTTTTGGTTTTGGGTAAGATCCCCCATAGCTGTGCAGATAAGAGCCTATCTTTTCAAGGTCTTTAATTGTAAGTTTATACTTTGTATGATCACATAATTAAATAAAATCCTACAATTCACTTCTTTGTTTCAGAATAATAGATATTTTGTGGACAAAAAAATTACTATGGAGTTGAAATGTAAGTGTTTCATCTTGGTGGAAAAGACCCTTTTTATTTTATTCTGTAATATTATATTGAAAAATGCTATGGTACCAGATAAAGTGTGATTTCTTGAAAATCAGTACTGATGTTTTCTTTAATCAGATTCCCAACCAATTACTAAAGTCAAACTTTACTACAGTAATATATTTTATAATATATATTAGTATATATATATAATTATATATATTATATAATATATATGTATTTTATATATATTAGTAATATTCAACTAGGCTGTTAGAGAAGGACATCTAGAACTGCCATTTTTTGGCATCCATAAATGTATGACAAGCATAGCCAAAATTTTCTTCACCTTTAGGGGCACAGCTAAGAAAACCAATTTATTGCAACATAAAGTAAGCCATAAATCTGTAAATTTCTTTTCCATAAACACTTAGAGGAATCTTGCCATCATTTACATTTTTATTAATTTACCCCCTTGTGCTTTGCCAAATCACAACACAAGGCATTTTCCCCATCTTACTGTTAAAACTGCTTATAAATTAGAGTATTACAGATTGTGGTGATACTGTGCATCTAGTGTGATAAAAAGGGTCCTAATCCAAACCACTAATTTTCCAAAAAATAACCAAAAAAACTTTTGAATATTTGGGGATACATTCATTCTTTTTTATTTTAGATAAAAAATCTTAATGGAATGTTTAAATTGTTTTGTTTTCATATTTATTTAGAAAAAATAATGATGATAACTTTACTTGTACCCAACAAAAAGCAGGAAATAGGACAGAACTTTGTCATTCAGTTTCTGGGCTCCATTTAGGCAACATTTTAACATTTTTCCCCAAAGTCTTTTTCTCAGCCTTTTTTTTTTTTTTTTTTTTAGGGTTTTTTTTGTTTTTTTTTTAGTACACATTGACATTGTCGACATGTGCAATCCCTCTGCCTCCTCCAGCTTCAATGTCTCTAGCATCTCAGAGAGTTTATGTGACTTTTAGGAGTCTCTGGTATGCTTAATTACGTCAAACTCAGTGCTGGGCAAGTGTGGTCTCCAAGTCTGAAACTTCTCTTTCCTGTGCAGTCCTCTGCAAAATCTTCTGTTTAAACAAGTGCTCCCTAAACCCCTTTCAGATGATCAGTCTTTTAGGCTGTGTGCACAGTTTCTTCAGTGGGAACTTGCAGCATAAAGAAAGAATATCCTGTTGCCTTTAACTGGAATGAAGAGCATTTGTTAGAAAAGGGGATACTGGTCCAACAACACCTATATCTCTTAGTGAATATATATTAATTAATTCATGTAGTGGAGACTTTCCTATTAGCATCTTCCCCATGATCATTAGAAAATGTGAAACTGATGGCATTTTGGAAATACATATTAGCAATACTTACTTTCATATTTGTTGTAAAGCACAAAATTTAAAAAAAAAATACAAACATGGAAGTGCAGGATTATCATATTTCCTTCAGAGAAAGCTGAGACTATGAAAATGATTTTCCTATTGATGCAAATTGCCCATTTATTATGACTTACTTCTTCTACATATGTGCAATACTGTTAACCTTCTTTGAGTTACATGAAAAAATCTAGTTAATTTTATTCGTGGACTTCAACCTTTGACTGCTGATGAGAGTATAGTCACATTTTATGGAACACATTTAAGAGTCTTCGCTCCTGCAAATATGTAGAGGAATGTTGTGAGATAGAAAAAACTCTTGCAGAAACTGCAGAGGTACTGGACAGTGAAAGGAGCATAGGATCTAGTGGCAGGATATGTATTCCCAACAGAAACAGTTGATGCCTAGACCTTCTCTAAAATTCCCTTCTCCTATCCTTTTTTTCTCTCTTTAAGAGTTTGGTTTCACATGCAAACCTCCTTTTGTCAGTTGTATGTGTCCTTCTACATAGCTACTTACTAACATATCTGAAAAAACATCTCTGATCTTTTGTAATTATGCAATTGTTCAGGTTGGAAAAGCCCTTTAAGATCTTCAAGTTCAGCTGTTAACCCAACACAGCCGTGTTCACTACTGAACCATATCACCAAGTGCCTCATACACATTTTTTTTGAACACTTAAATAAAATACAAATAATTCCATAAGGCAAGAAGTCTACCCAAAGCTAATGTATCGTCTTGGTTTGGAAAGACAGGTCAGGGAAAGACATCGTCAGGAAAAAACTGGAGTTTCCCTTGAAATGTAGAATGTAAAAACCCCCTCCCTCCAAATTATTACAATTTTGCAATTAGGAGCTTTCAGGCAAAAATATGGGAAAAGGAATAACAGTTTTTTACTAAGAATATTAAAAAAATACAAAAAAGAAACAAGCAAACAAACANGTTACAAGAGATAGGGAACAATATCTTCCAACTGGTTGCAACAGATGAAAATAAAATACACATTTTTGGTTACATTTTTCAACCCAAGACATGTATATGTGAAGTTAAAATAAAAAAGAAAACAAAAAAACAACCTGTAGCCTGGACATTTCTGGACATGGTAACCAATATTTGCATCTGATATAAATTGCTAGGCTATCTCCACTAAAGCAGTGGAGAATTGTTTACCTCGTTGTACTCTCATAACTTTTTCACAGCAAATGTGATGGGATTTACTCCCTTTCAGCTGTAAATTGTGCAAAATAAGATGGTTAGTTCTATACTGGGGAAGGTCATTTCAGTCTTACTTCAGAATAACTAATGGAGCTTTGAAAATGTTAAGGTAATGCATGTGTGTGGCGTATGCAGATGGTGGGAGAAAGTGCTATGCACATGAAACCCAAGCACAGAAATTATGAACTCGAAACTATCTTCTCAGTGAAAGCCATTTAGCTGTAGAGCCTCTCCTTTGCATTTTGAGAGGATTTAGAAGAATGTATTATTCATAGCGAAACAACAGTTAAAAAGTCAGTTGTTTGTGATGGAGGGTGGTGGACAGGAGCTTGCATATTTTTCTCCTTTCATCTTACTACTGCAGAACAATCTGTCTTGTGCCTTGAATACTGTATTGATTATAATCAATCAGATATCTTAAATAGACTAAGGTATACCCTACTTAGCAAAAAGTGCATTGACAAAGAGAGTGTATTAATGAATCCTAGAAATTTTGGCATTGATTAGGCTTGCTGAGGTTTTAAATGTAAGGAATAAATGTGGTATCATTCAATAATCCAATTTTTAGACTGATCATTAGAGATAAAATGCAGCATGTTATTAAGTTAAATCTTGAAAAGGCTTAAATAACAGAAAATTTAAGTGATACAGTCATCAGATGTTCAGCTGTCAAAACACCATTTTTCTGACTGTTTTGATTTGGATCAAAAATTTTTATTCGTTCTGGGAAGTATGCTTTGGAGACCTCATGTCTGAGAGGGGTTAAAGGATCGTGCCATGCGAGACACAATTTTAACTCTAGGATCAAATCTTTTGATAAAAAAGATTGGGGTCTTTCTCTGTTGATAAAGAGAAAAAATATCCATGGGTTAAAAAGTCATTATTGAGTCATTATTGTAACACTTCTTTTTCTTTTTTTGTGTTTTAGAACCAATATTATTTTTTCCACCGGTATGTGCAATGAGCCATAGCTAATATATGGTACTGCAGTTAATATCTCTGAAACTCAGCTTTTCAGTATGGAAGAAAGGGGGCAGGTGGAGAATTGACATACATTTCCAGATTTTACCCCTTGTATATGTATATTTAAGGTACTTGAGCCTCAGGAATTACCTCATGGATGGAGCATATGATGATAAAGTGGGCAGATTTTGTTTTTCTTTTGACTTTGTGGTGTTTGTATACGCCAGTGTGTTTCTGCCTTTTTGTTCATTATTCTCTTTATTTGGCTAGTTGGAAGTACAGACACTCTTGTCAATGTGAGGTATCATAATGAATCTGCAATTATAAAAGAGGAGCTGTGCAGCAGGAAATGGGAATGAGACACTTTCCTTATACCTTGTTAGGGAGTGCCTACACTGCTGGCAGCTCTTTCAAGACTGATAAATACGGATCTTTGAGAGGATATTGTAATATCTATGAAAACAATAATACAAAGGAAAAATTTGAATTTGAATAACTGCAGTGCAGAAGCTTTGTGAATGTGAATAGGAAAAGATAATGGACAAATATTTTAACACCAAGATATATTCAGGTTCGAGTACATTTCTGAGGCCCGAGGAAGCTGTCCTTAGTGTCCTTAGTGTCCTTAAGACCTTGGAAAGCTGAGTCGGAGGGATCTGTCAGCTTGCTTCTCACTCTTGTGATTCCTCAGATTAGCAGGTATTTTGATTTGTGCTGGTGGCTCCTACAAAGAATTTTTAAAGCAGGAATTCTTAAAGTAAAGGACATTCTGATTGTAATCTTTCAGGGTCTTGGCAAGTACCATTAGGTAGAGGGTTAAGATAGCTGCTGGTAGTTGCTGTTAATTCTCCCATACTGGCAAGATCCTTGAATGTCTTAAAAGGCAGCTTTTCCTGAACTTTCTTCAATGCTAGAAAAAGGCATGTTTATTGCCAGAATGTGGCTGTTAGTCAGTCTTTGAAAATTTTAGAGCTTTTAATATCAAAATGTTACTCTGAAAGAATCTGCCTCGGTGTGGTGATTCAAAAATAAATGGTATACTGTCAGGCTACAGAATAATAATATTAGTGTAGGATTAAAAAAACCTATGGGTGACAGCAGTGTGGTGTAGACATTCCCTGATGTCCTTTTAAATTTTTATGAAAAGGTGCACAAGAAGTCCTTGTCGTTTGCTTCCAATGACTACTCCTTAGTTGCCTCACCAATGAAGAGGCACCTAGCAGAGGATCCAAGATTTGGATTCACTGATTTTATCATGAGAGTTTTTGTAAACAGTGCCTTTAGAGATGATTTACTGGAATTTCCAATCAATCTAAAGCTTGAATGAAAACCCCATTCTGCGTTTACTAAATATCCTTAGTTTTCACTGGGGACAGAGCTGGATTTGCAACTCAGTCTACATCTATTGACTCTCCTGGTTGTTCTGATGCTTCTGAACTGTGCCTTTCTCTGCCTTGTTTGTTTTTTGGTTTTTGTTTTTTTTTTTTTCCATGACTGAAATGGGAATAAACCTCCAGTAAAGCCCTCCATCATCAAAATTCATGCTCCTGATTCATAGATTGTTACACATCAGTCTAAGATTTAAAAGCAAATATTTTATTGTCTGTGCTTTCAACCACTGCCACAAAGTTGTCTACAGATATGTTGAAAAGGTAACCTCCAATATCAGTAAACCTGCAATCTATTCTGGATGTTGTACTCAGCCAAAGGTCACTCAAACCAGTAGGAAGAGAAAATAAAGAGCTGGCTGGAACATGTGGAATGACTGATTTCTCCACTCTATATTTCATTTTTGGCAAAGCCCTTGTCAGTAGAAATATTTCCTACTTTTACATTGGTGAACACATGTTCTGGTAGAGAGGGAAAATAAGCTTTTCCTTGTGGAATAACGTATTACCTGGTTGAGACTTGGGGGAGCTGAGTGGTTTAAATAAATAAGTAGTGGTCTCTGTAAGGATGATATTCTCTTATGTACAGCTAAGAGCTTTTTGTAGGTAGAATGTGACAAAAGAGAGGCTTGGAAATGAATCAAAGGTAGGTTTTCCTCATGCTGGGCCCATGTCTGAAGCTGGCTCAGATCAGCCAAAAGGGAAACTGCTCTCCCTGTGTAAGGATGGTTGGATTGGTCTAGTTAGGATAAAATACAATGACAAGCCAAAATTTTCCTACTTCCATATTTAACAAAAAAATGCTAAAAAATAAGCTTATTTTTGTCACTAGAAATATTTTGTTATGAGTTGATGCTTCATCATTGATCTTCACTCTCTGCTGATGGAACAGCTCTCTTGGGAGGCAAATATAATCAATATCTATCTTATCTGTTTGACGAGCCAAAAGAAGATCAAGAAACAGACTTCAGCTTTTGTTTCAGTTATGTAAAGCACACTTTCTAACTTTTTATTTGAAAAATCTGTTTGTAAATCCAGTCTAGAAAAATGCTGTTTTTATAAGCTTCAGGAACATGTTTCATTTGGAATGAATTATTCCTTGCCAGCAGACAGCTGTAAATACATAAAATGTTCAAGCTTTTTGAGACTTGGCTCAAATGTCAGCACAAAATCAATGACAAAAATCAATGTCTTATATGTGCAATACTTTACTTAATCATTTAAAAAATTATTTCAAGAGCCAGATCCAGAGCAAATTTTCAGAAATAGCTTAGCTCCTATAGAGTTCTATTGATTTACTCCTATGCTAGATCTGGCCCACTATAGAAGCTAAATTTAATATAACAGTATCTTTTAATGTATTTATTTATTAATGTTGAACATCATAGCATTTTACACCACCACAAAAGTGGATTATGTTTGTGGCAAATTCTTTACATACACAGAATCTGTAGTTGTGTCTGATGTGGAACAAAATTGCCCTTGACATTTATAAGCTCAGGATTGAGTTTTCCATTTCATTTTGTGTAATTTATAAAAGAAGTTCATTGCTTAACTTACAATGATGATTATAACTAGTAATTTGCATGAATGATTAGGATATCCTTTGTGAATGAGGGATTCTCAATGAAATTTACCGCAAGTATGAGCTTTCAGAACTTTTCTTTCTATGTTGATTTAATATAGATTGTTTACATTTATCAAAGTAGCATAAACCACTTAATATCATGGTTTAAATATTTTGTAAGGCTATATTAGAAAAGTACAGAACTACTAGTAACTACTCAGACATCACTCGGTCTCTTTGCCATTGAAATATGGACAATAAATAGGGTAGACTGTTTAGAAACAGTTTCTTAAACTTAATTTGGTGTGTCTTGTGATTACCCATCCATACTATTGCACTACTGGGATTATTAGGTGGTGCAAATTCTGTGCATTGCACTGCTGGGTGTGAAATGATCCTCAGAGTAAATTTTCTGGTATAGATGAAGACCAAGACTTTCAGAAATGATAATTATCAGTGATGCTATTGACTTGCTCCTGATTGTGCTCATCATCTCTAAAAAAATCAGGAAATAACTCAAGTGGAAGTTAAAATATGTTACCTTATAAACCAATCATCTTAGTATTATTTTGTTAGTGTATTGAACTTTCTCAGCTCCTGACATCATGCATTTGAAAATCTTACTTAATACTTTATCAAGGTAATTCCTCTCATTTAATACCAGCTAGCCCAATACTCATGAAAAATATCTGTTTAGCTAAATAGTAATTTTCAGCCAACTAAAAAAAGCAGACTGTATCGTGTATGCCTTTTTTTTTCTTTTTGGACTATTGTACATTTTTAAGGTAAGTAACCTGACTTTTGCCATCTCTTTAATTGTTATACTGTTTCCTCTGGTTAATAACTAATACTTCCTTTAATTTGCTTTTTATCTGTGCCACTTCATTTTTTTATACATTGCTATAGCCTGTATTTAATAACTAGATCTATTATTGTACATGTCATGGGTTGACGCTGGACCAAATGCCAGTGCACCCATGAGTGTATATTTTACCCAATGAGCGACTGTGAGATGCGACCAAGAACAGAGCAGAGCAGGCCTAGAACTTGAAATTGGAAAAAAGCTTTATTGAACTACATAACAGAAAATAGAAGAAGAAAACCCAACCACCTAAAAGCAGAGATGAAAACCTCCCACAACACTTCTTCTCCTCCCCCCAGTTTCTATCCCATGCATGCTCACACACTTGACACCAGCACATTACCCTGATTCACTTGCTTAAACCTTCTACGACCCTGGGTTCCCATCACAATCATCATCCCTTAAAAAAAC
>VXBR01004648.1:155759-230820 GCA_013400215.1 Cisticola juncidis
CCCCGCCCAGCCTGGGCAGGCTGGGCAGGGGAGAGGAGAAGGACACTCCTCTCCCAAAAGTGGAGCCAGGAAAAGAGAAGGTCCCTCTGGGAATCCTTGCTTTTAACCCCTTGTGTCCTAGGAGGCGTGTCCAACCTCTCAGTGGCCACCAAAGGTGTCAATATTCAAACCTGACCACTCATTGGTTTGACCTCAGCTTCCAAAAAAAATTTACTTCCCCTCAAACCAGGACAGTACAGAATATATTAATTAGATCACACAGAAGTTAATACCATTGGGTGAGAAAGCTGAAGCAAGGTAATTTATCCAGGATAAAAAGGAGTAATGGATCATGGCCAGCTGCTGTTTGTGCACAAGTAGTTAAGGTGAATTTCTACACTTAAAATATGAAGTTGTCTTATGGTGGGTTTTGTCATATTTTAGAGAAAAAATGTTTTTAGTAAAATAGGAAGAATCCTGTCTATTCTTCCATTTGCAAAGCTCATTGATTACATAATGAGACTAATTTCAGGCTCAGACATCACATGTTAACGCATAGTCTTTTTGAGGTCTCTTCTGATTTCCTTTCATAATTATGTAATTAAATTGAGGTAATGAATAATACAACGTATTTTCAGGTTTGTGAAATATTATAGGCAGCCCCTTTAAAATTAAACATTGTATGAACAGTATATATTTTATCTGTTATATATTTGTCAATGCTATTTATTACTGCTTTCTGACCCCTTGGGATCTCACTTTTGTAAAAGATTGGAAATACAGAATGTTATCAATGTGAGTTGTTTCACTTCATAACAGCAACAATACCGGCCAATATCTCATTCAGGAATTTAAGACAACATTAATTAAATTCTGCCATCAAAAAATGAGTATTTTGCAGCAAGGAAAATTAATTTGTGATTAACAAGTACTGAAAATCTGTTATTCAGAAGTTTAACATCCATGGTAATATCTAATTCTGTCATGCCTTTGAGCAGCATTACCATGTTACAAAGTAAATAAATAAATCATGTAAATAAATCAATCATGTAAATAAATCAAGTAAATCATGGACAGGCATTTTGTTGTTATTTATATCTAAAACTTGGTTTTAGTTTTAGGGGTTTAGGGGTATAGTTATAGGGATTTTTGTTCCATTTGAAGTAATGGAACTTCATTCATTAATGTTAAACTTGGATGTATTGTGGGGGAAATAGTTTTTTTATTATTATCTAATCAGGATTATACAGTGACTGGCAAATACCCTAAAAAGGGAGAATATACAGGAACATTTTGAAAACTGAGAAGGAAATTTAAGGCCAGTCATAAGAAAACATTTGCTTTATACCTGGCATTCGTTCACAACAGTTGTGTGTGACATTTGTGGAAAAGGGCATATGGTTATCTTCACACTCCTTGAAGTGTTTCTCTGTGCCAGAGGGCTGTTCAAAAATTCCTTTTGCTGCCAGTAGTCAAGGAGTTATTACCACATTTGGAAACTGCCAGGAAAGCTGGGTCCTGTCCTATTTCCCCTGGCCATCCTTTGTACTACTTGTGAGAAAGGGAAATTGTGTCCCTGCTTGTTCCAGCTCAGCATCACTGCGGGATCTCGGCACGCTGTGCTCATCACCCCTGCATCCTGCTCTCTGCTGTTGGCGTGCTGGGAAGCAGCACAGCGCTCCAGAGCCTGGCTGCTGGATGTAGGTGAACATTTATTCACAGCTGCAAAATAAGCCTTGTAGAGACAAGTGTTAGACATGACAGAGAGAGCGAGAAAGAGTAAATCTTCATTCTGAATTAGTTAAAGGAAAGCTCCTTGTTAACATTTGAGAGCCCATGGTTTTGTCTTGGCTACATTGCAATGATAATCCTGCCTGAAGTTGCTTCTTTTCTAGACAGACTTATACCAGGATCAGTACATGTAGCAAGAGATCCGCTGGCCAAATTCATTTTGCTTATGCCAAATAAAGTAAATAAGAATGGCCATAATTCTTACAAAGTAGAATTTTGGGAATGGCATCATGGCTCAGGATGAATTGCTACAGCTGTCTCAAAAGATGTGGCTTTGTAAAAATTTTTCACATTAGCTGTACTGAGCTAATCACCACTGTCTTTACAGCTAAAAAGATTTGCATTGTCTTGCTCACATCTGTGTTTTCTGAAGCACAGCATTCTTGTGGTCTTCTAAGAACTGGTGCAGTAATACAGCATTGCATTTCAGTAGTTAAGAAAGACAAGTCTCAAGCCTTACCAAAGTGAAATTCCCTTTACTTTTACATAGAGATTTGACTGATGCATGGAATAACCTATATTTGGTGAAACTGCTCTTCAAGATGGGACAGTCTGCACAGTGGATTTTTTTGCCATAAAGTCAGCTTGATGAAGGCAAGGTAAAGTGAGAGATTGAATGGCTCAACCAAATCCATTATTACTATTGCTTTTCTGGTTCAGAATACAAGTCCAGTAAAGCCTAAAAAAAGCTTTAACTGAATATCAAATTAGAGTAGTAGATCTGCCATAATCCCTTTTCGAAGAGGTAAGGGGAAGTGGTTTTCCTTCTCCCCAGGAGGTAAGAAGCCCATGTCTGCTAAGGCTGGGTGCAAAAGAGTGAATGTCATCTCTGAGAAAGTAGGCAGGAGTCAAGTAAATTTGCCAAATATGCTCAAACTAGAGCTGTCATTTGTCTTTGACTGAACAGATGGAAATAGAGAATGAAGACCATAGCCTTCAAATGTCATTGGAAAAAAAAATCAGCTAGAAACAGAAAGTCCATCTACAAAAAGAATCAGCATGCTAGCCCTAGACCTCATGTTTGTTTAAAACTGGAGTACTGATCAGACAACAGTTTCAGGTAGATCTTGTACATGTCTATGTTACTGATGAAAGGTAATTTTCACAGTATAAGAATTTTGACTAAGAAAAAATTGCCAGTATTTTTTCGTAAATGACTAAGCTGTGGTCTGGGAAAAGAATCCATGATAGCAGTAGAATATTCCTGTACGTAATATTTCATTTTAATGGTATAAAAATTATAAATTAAAGTAACTGACACCACAATTTCTTTCATCGTTTTGGATTTTTTAACACATTTTCTTCCTGTGAGGCTGCACACAAGGTTTGAATTACGTTCACAAGTAATTAGGTGCTTCAGGTTTTATACGTACTCACTTTGAAACATTTGAGCCCATATTTTCATCTTAGTATTTTCATTGCAATCAAATCAGGATAGTATCCAGACATGTAGATTGTCCAGAAATAATGCATATTTTTAAATATTAAAATTGCTGTGGAAGGTAACACGTACATCAAGTACAAGGCTGGAAAAAATCATGAGTCATAGTAAAAAGAATAATAGAGAGGACAAGAAATTTGCTAATGAATATGACAGGTGTGTCAAATTGAGAAGTATAGGAGGTGGTGAATAATGGGTGTGGTAGTTGAAAGGCAGTTAAATATTAGCTGAGGATCACTTACTAACATCAGTTTTCTGCTATAAGATCTTTTCCATTCCTGTATATTTTTGCTTTTATTAATATTTGGTACTCTATATTTTGTTTTGCCGATGGTTAATTTTTAATTATTTTTCACATCACATCAATTAGACAAGCTGTTTTTTAACACAACTGCAAAATGGTGAAATTATTTTTTTCATTAAAAATAACTTTAAAACAGAATTACCTTAAACATGAGAAAAGTATTACTCACGGAATTGTAAACCCCCAAATACAAAAATTTATAATGAAAGCTGAAAAATATTTCAGCTTTTATAACACCAGCAGGCAACCTAAAAGGAGTTGAATCATTTAAAACAGATGCTGCCTTGTGATGCAAGATAGATTGGCCTGTGAGCCTGAGTAAACTTTGTCTCTAATTAGTATGCAAATCTCATCTGCTCCAGGGCTCTTCCTTCTTCAAAAACTATGATCTATTTCATTTTTCTGTGTTTTCTGGTGAATAATCTCACCCAGGAGGTTTCTTTTGCATTCCAATTTTCTTCATACCTGTAATTTTTAAAGTGTGCTGTACTCTTTTATGTCAATATTGTCTTCAAAGCATCAAGATGAGAAATGTTAGCATTTCAGAAATTAAAAGAAAAAAAGCTGAAATGAATGTACACATTTAATAATAAAAATATTTTTGCTCAAACCTATAGGGTAAAATTCTCTTTTGTGATGCATGGTTATACATATCTATAATCCACAGAAAAAATTCAAGAGGACTATAGAATATAAATTTCATTCATCTGGTAAGCATTTGACTTGATTAGTAGAATATTTACTACCAGAATGTTAAATATAATATGAAAATGCATTCAAAATTCAATCTCAGACTATTCAAAATAATTATGGTTTTCAGGAGACGTGGGATCCCGCTTAGTCAATGTCACATAAACCATGTCAGCATGTTATGAAGTATAGACTTGTAAATATCTGTAAACTCCTGAGACTCAAACCCAATTCCTCTTTGCTTCACTTCCCTTTTACCTGATACAGTTCCCTGAGACAGCATGGAACACAAATGAAGCATCTAAGAAGCTGGGCTTGGTTCAGGATGTGGATCTTTTGAGGGATATATCATATGATCCACCTTCAGACAACTCCTTTCACAACTGCCTTCTAAATAAGCAGCCCTTTTTCTTCTGTCTAAATAGAAAAATTAGTTTTCTAGGTTTTAATGGTCAAAATCTTCATAATCTGACACCCTTCCAGTATGCAAATAAGTCCCTGGGGCTGAATGCATGTGCAAATACACACTGGTCTGCACACAGACACATGATCAGGGCCTGTGATGGCAATTCCTGTGTGTTTAGAGGGCTCTCCAAGTGCAATGAAAAACAGGACTGTATATTACACTTTATATATTTAATGGTGTAAGATCTCTTCTATGAAATGCATGAAATGATTTAGCTACTCTTGTTCCATATGTGCAGTTCCTCTTTGGTGGCCTTGAAATAATGAAAAAGGAATTAAATACACCTGTATTTTCTTTTCCAGTGCTGTGTAGGGAGCATCTTTGGACAAATCATATAGATGTAGACCCTGAAAAGTTTTCAAAGGCTCCAATTAATTACAAAGGCATCTTTAAGGGTTTGGCTTTAATCTTCCTAGCCTTTGATTTCCTTAGCTGTAAGATGAAAATGTTACTATGCACATATCTCTGCAGCCCTTTGGAGACACTTGGATGAAAGGTCCTGTACAACTGTAACCATGTTTTTATTATTTTCTTATTGGCCACTAAAGGGAATTTTGCATGGAATATATAAATATTTTGAACTACAGGGGTTTGCAGAGTTTATCAGAATCAAGAAATTTGCCCTACATATTTATGTAACTATTATGAAATAAAAGCACCAAAAATAAATAATGCATGAAAGTCTTTTAAAGTTTATCCCTACAATTTTCTTAGTATTTGATCTGATTGGATGGGCAGTACTATTGCAGCTCTTCTGAGAAAAGTCTCATTCTCCTAGGAATGATGGCTCTCAGTAAAAGGCAACAATAGGAAAATGTTTTAGCTTTAGGGAATCACCTGATTCTAGCTCATCACTCAGAGGTGGGACCAGCAATCTTGTTTGCTAAAGACAATTAATAGAAATATATTACAGGTGCCAAACTATAAAATTGTTTGAGACAGAGAAGAGTAATAGGTCAAAGAAGCTATAAGCCCAAATAATCAAGAATGAGAAAGTTTTGCATCACTAGGATTTTGATTTGTGTCATAAAAATGCACACAAATTGGTGGAAGCTTTGTTTTAAGCAACATATAAGTGTGAAGAAATCAGTCTGTGCTCTTCAGTGGCAGCCAGGTCCTTGGCAGCTGTAATACCCTGGCCTGGGGCAGCAGGTCCAGAGCAGTGCATGCTACCCTGGGGGTTCCTCCTGCTCCTGGTTGTACAAGTCCCTATTGTGGAACAGATTTATTTCTCCCATCTCACTGTCTTGCTTGCAGGTTAACTCTGTGCAGCCTATTTACAGAGCCATTTTCCTGCTGTGCTCACCAGAAGACAAAGCCAAATGTAAATCAGAAAGTTCTAGTTCAGCAAGTCTTATTTTAAATACTTAGGTCTCTGCCTTAATTTCAAAGCCTTTCTCAGGCATGCTCAAAAGCTTTCAGAGAAAACAAGGCTTTCTTATGTTGTGTTTTAGCTAAGCTATGATAAATTTCTCATCCAACAAATGGTAAAACTAGCATAAATCCCATCTATCTCAGAAACAGTGCACAACCCAGGCTGAGTATTGGGACTGGAAAATGTCATACTGCAAGCAAACATATTCACATATACTGATATCCTTCAACTGAGCTGTCTAAAAATTATTAGCAAGCGCTTATTTCATCACTGGAGGTGAAACTCAAACATTTTATATGAGACAGTGTCAATTTTAATGGATACATTGAGCTTTGTGTGAGAATTATGGACTAAATGTGACGACTAGAAGGAGAAATACCTTTTTAGGTAAAATAGAAAAGATGCCTCTGCTAGTCTCAAAGAGGTGGAAACTCCCAGTGTCTCACCAGTTTCAAACTCTTGATGATAAACAACTTAAGCCTCCAGACTGGCAAGGTACTATTTTAAAAATATTCATTTTAATATAAGATTTTAATATTTTTAAAAGTTAATTTCTGGGAAAAAACCTCCCCAAATCTCAACCTTTTTGTGGCATTTTGAACAGTTTGGAACTTTTCATCATTTTGTTTCCCAGTTTAGTCCTGTGTTCCTATTTGTCAAATTATTTTCATCATGGTAGTCTTTCATACAAAAAAAAAGGCTTATAAAATCAGGTTTGGGCAATGCAAATGTAAAGAAATCTAAAGGGAAACCAACAAGAACATTTCTTTGAAGGTCTAGGAATAATTTGCACTAATGTAGTAAAATTTCAATGTGGAACTCAGATTTAATAAAAAGAGGCTGAAGTAAATTTACTTCTTGAGTTAATGATGAGAAAACAATATTAAGATAATGCAATAAATTACCTTTTCAGTTCATTATTACAAATATATCTAAGGACTTAGCAATATTGGTTATAATTCTGACTCAGCCGATTAGGATGAGTGTATTACCTTCAAAATCTTGCTAACAGAAGTGAGGTTATTTGTGCTTTACTTCTTCCTTTCCAGACTTGTATTTCTCATATTCCTCTCCAAATGGTCCAGCTCAGAAGAAATGATGCACATCCTGGTGGATTTCTGTTTTTTTTCCCTTTCTGTCTCCCACAGATCATTGAGAGTGAGCTGCTCTTGAGGCAGATTTCTTAGGCAGGTGTTAGCAGATCAGACAGTGAGAATATACTTTATTATTATTATTTTATTTTAAATATATATTTTTTATCATGAAACAAGCTTCTTTGACATCAAGTGACAACTAATATCCTTCTTTCTAGCGAGCTGAGCCCTCACCATCTTTAAAGGTGTGCAGTGGGTAGGGTGAGTTTAACCCATACTTCATACCTTTTTAATTTCAATCCTACCTAATTTTCTATAGACAGGGAAGAAGGAGTGAAATCCCCTTTTAAAACAGAAATTTCTGAATTTGTCAGTCCTTTTTAGAGGAGAAATAAAATGGAAAGAAGAATTAAAATGCTTATAGGGAGCGTTTATTAGAGTTACTTATATTCAGGAAGTAGTCAAAACTAAGGGAAAACTATTTGATGCAAAAGGAATCAGACAAAATAGCAGGCTTTGGTACTTAAAGAGACTTTTCAATTCACTTAATAAAATTCAGAACAAAATGGTTGATGCCAAAGAAGGTTTATACAACTCCTTTGGAAATGGCAGTGAGAAATTGTCACTTTGACAAAGTTTCAAAGGACAAGATCCTTTCTGCTGCAACACACACCTGTACCCCATTTGTTCCTACAAAAGCCAGAAGGAGACCAGAACATCACATGAATCTTATTTCTGTCAGCTCAAGGTACTATGTGCAGACACAGAAGCAATTTCATCCAAAGGATGCCACAATTTCTGCTCTAAAGAAAACATTTGCCAAAAGCCTTGTGAGCCCTATAATTCTCCAGTTTATATTTGGAAAATGTTGACTTGAATATTAAAATTTAAACCTTCTCAAATGAACTCTCTTTAAAAAAATCTACTTACGTTTTCATAAACAATGTCTTGATCTAATTTGCTTGAAACATTTTCCATCTGTACTCCTTGTTTTAGAAAAACAACCAAAAGACCTGGCACATAGTTTTAGCTTCATTCTTTTTCATTCTAGCCAAGTTCATCTCTATGACACAAAACTGTTGAACAAAGAAGCATCATTTTCAAATATTCACAAGGGAAGGAAATGTTGTTCTCCTTGTTTGGGCTTCTTTTTTGGTTTTGTTTTTGGATTTTCTGATGTTCTGGTTTGCTGTACAGTTATAATCTCTCCTGCTTTGTTGGTGTGTGTAATAAATGGGGTTTGAAACTCCTTAAACATTTTAGCTCCGCTTCAGCTATTAATCTCAGCAGCCATTTATTGGTTTGTATTCTGCAAAGCAATGGAGATTATCCTTTAATTAATTCCATTGAGAGGTTCAGCTGCCATCATCAACTACAATATGATTTCAAAAATTAATCTTGTTGGGTAAGTATAATGCAATCTATTATAACATTTATATTAAAATCCAAGTAATAATACTAAAGATCCTGTGCAAGAAAAGGATATATGTGTGTGTATCTCCCAAATGCATTGATTATTATTATATTAGTAAAATAATATTAGTGATTAGCATAATACATTTTCATATTTTCAAACCATTTTGCATCTATTTCATAATTCATCAGAAAATAAAAAGATAATGTTTTCTTAACTCCTACATAGGTAGCTGTCTTGAAAATTATGAAATGACATCTTACATCTAGAGGTATTAAAAATATATCATGGATCTTTAGAACTCTGAGATCTAACTTTCTCTCCGATTTGTTTGTACTATTGCAGCTTAATCAGTTATAATAATGCATATTTGCACATATGTGAACATTTTGATACCATGAGTATGTGAGGGAAAGCAGGAAATACTGCCTAAAGTATTTCATAGTGTTTTGATCCCAGGAAGCTGAAAATGCTTGGCATGGGCACCTTTTCTGCAACAGGACTGATAATGTTAGAAGACTGGGTAAGTGGGGTGTTTTCTCTAGCATGACTCTAAGCTGAGCTTAGCTGTTGCTTTGGTTCAAAATTAATTTGTGCTGATAGCGTTGTTGTCAGCACAGCATGTTTGACTTCCAGGACAATGGTGGGAAATTTACTTTCTTTGATCCTGTTAAGTGTTAAGATTTCAGGCATATCTAAATTTTAATGAAGGTAGCAGGAACAAGTCAGGAGGTGAGATGGCTCTTTTACGCTCACACAGGCAGATTTCAAATGTCAGATCAGTTCAAGCTAGCAAAATTAGGTATCATTATCAATGCTGCTCTTTTCCTAAGAACTTCTTGCAGATTGGCAACTTTAGGCCAAGAAATTAACCAGAGTATGTGTTCTCTCTAAAAGTCTTCATCTAGCATTTTTATTTAAGTTAATTAATTAATTAGAATTCTCCAGACAATCTGCAGAAATAGATTTATTAAACCCCTGAGCAGTGTAAGATACTGAGAAAACTCTTTGTGGAGTCAATGTAAATCCTAATATTTCATTGATCTGGGCAAAGAAATGCAGAATTTAAAATGGAGAAGTCTTCTATACTAATTTTAACTCTTTCGTTATACAAATCAGAGATGACGAGCTGTTTGTATCTTAATAGACATTGCTGTGATTAACTAATTAGTAATTTCTGGTGTGATTCCAATATATAAGTTTGCTTTTGGCATTGTACACCCAGTGTATCGATCAAGTATTTCAAGAGCAGAGGCAGAGTTCTGTTTGCTGAAATTTTATTAAATGTGCTGCTTTGAGAATTTTTAGTGGGTAACAATAGAAATTGCAACTGCTCAATTGCTCACATAACACTGTATGGCTGAGAAGCTCAAATCATCACTCAGGGCTGGCATAAAGGCAGACTCACAGCAGCTACCCAGACTCTCCCTTGCACTCTGTGTGTCACTGATGTGGTTATGCTGAACAGTGTTGCACCATGGCAGCAAATTCCCGTTCTAGTGAAAGTAGCCCTGGGAGGGCATGTGTGTGCCCAAGCAGCCAGCAGCAGTGACAGGGTGCTGCCAGGACAGGCTGTCTAAATGCAAACCAGCCAGCAAGAGCTGCCTCTCAAGTCAGCTCAGGAACTGACACTACAGCAGTCCCCACCCAGGCTGAATGTGCTTGCTTAGCAGGAGATCCAGGGGATGAGGTTGGTCCCAGGAGCACATCTGTGGTTTTACTCTTTCACAGAATCAATAAGGTTCTAAAAACCTCTGAGATCCTTGAGTCTAACCTATGACTGAACACCACAATATCAACAAGCAATATCCACAAGACCATGGCACCCAGTGCCACATTCAGTCTTTCCTTAAACACCTCCAGGGATGGTGACTCCACCGCCTCTCTGGGCAGCCCATTCCCATGCCTAATTAGCCTTTCTGCAGAAAAATTCTTCCTAATGTTCAACTTAAGCCTTCCCAGGTGCAGCTTAAGATGATATCCTCTTGTCCTGTCACTATTTGGCTTCCTCTAGTGCTTGGCATGGAAAACAGCATGTAGAGTGGAAACATGTCCATCAGGACCTGTTTAATGTTTGTTGATGAAATGACCATCTTAATTCTTTTAATAGTCAAAGTTTGTAATCTGTGGATTTAAACATGGGACTTATTTTTGGGGTTTGTTGTTTTTGTTTTGGTTTGGGGTTTTTAAATTGTTTGTTTCCAGTGTCGTTGTTTCCTCTTAGACCTCTCAGTTAATAAAAAGCAGCTAGGCTCTGCAAAATGTAGTATAGAAAAATGGTAATAACTACTTTAGAAATCAAAAATTGCTCTCAAAGCATTGACTTTGTGATCATATTTCCATAATTTCTGTTTTAGTCTATGCAATAGCAGTTATAATTTTTTGACTCTGACTGCTCATATATTTTCAGTTAATGTAATATGGTGATATGTTGAACTGAAAAAACACTGGATCTACTGATAAATGTGATTTGTATTGAGCCCTTAATGATAATATGTGCAGCAGGTCAGAAGTGTTGCCAGATTATCATAATGACTCACAATAGCTATGGAGTCATAATAACATGTATGTGTAAGTTGTTTATCATCTGTGCTGACTATTAATATTAATTCATCTGATAACTGGATGAGAAGCAAGCCCAGTTCATTGAGTATGAGAAATTGGAAACATGGTTCAAAGCCTCCACAGTCAAATTGTCCAGGAAGAGACATGATACACCCAATTTATTAACGCTGGATTTGTTACGTTCTTTAATTTTCTTAATAGAAAAACTTTGACAGTTTAATTATAGTGTAGAGTTAGACTTTAGTGAACCTGTATTATGGATTCTAGCCAATAAGAAATAAAAATTTCTTGTCTTATTTTTACTCACAAGAATTTTTACATCTGAACAAAATAATAGTCTTTTAAAAACAGAAGCTATTGCCTTAGAGGTTCATATCCTTACCTGTGATGGACTCTATAGTAGCTTGTTATCATTCTTCTGTTACAATATTGAGTGACTAATCAAATGAGAAATTTGATTCTACCTGTAAGTCCTCATGTAAGATTCCATAATATAGAATTCCATATAACAACATTGTATTTAAATCTTCAAAACAAAGTACAAGTCAGCTCAATTTTTAATTTAGGAACTTAAACTGAAAATAAGCTTTTTCTTGGATAACTGTTCAGTGACAAATTATGATAACTGGGAGCATTATTACTGTCTGTATATCCTTTTAGGTAGGCTCTTCAGAAGCAGTGGGGGTAGGGAACCTGTCCCATTCTGCCTGTGAGCCTGTTTGCCTGCCTCGTTCTTTTTACATCTGCCTTGGACCAGTTCTTTAATGCAGCTGGCAGAAATTGTCCCTCATGTGGCCACTCTCCCAGAGTTAAGCGTGGGAGCACTGGGAAGGACCCAGGAGTGCCACTCAGCATGTGACAGCCAGCCTCTCCCATCACACTGGTGGCACTGATGCACAGAAGCACTGGGGACAGCTGTGCCTCCTCCTGCTGTGTTCCATCAACATCAGCAGCAGCACTGGGAATATGAGTTGAGAGGCCAAAACAATTTTTGAGGCCTGGCACGTGACTGGTTAAGGTAATTTGTGTCCCCCTACTGAAGATAATAGTGTTACATTGTATCTTTCTGAATATGCAGTTTATAAAAACAGAAACCTGAAAAAGGGGGAAAGGGGAGTTCAGGTGCACACCAAGGTACAATGTTTCATCCCAAAGATGGGTACCAGGCAGCCAGAGGATGCTGATTTTGGTAGGAGGTGAGGAGACGTGCCACAAGGGCACATGGCATGAGGCATTATGAGTAGTGTAAAGGCTGATCATCAGCTTCATCACTAGTTTTTAAAAAATTTCAATTTGGCTGATGCTATAGAATGTGTACAATTTTCAACCAGTCAGTGTAGCATCATATTCATGAGCAAGGATTTATGAGATTATATTTATCTATTAAGATTGCAGTAAAGGCATGCCTGTAATTAGTTAAAGGTAGAGATGTTATGTGATTTTAAATGTTTTTTCCCTTTCTTAAATCATATTGCAGCAAGCTGTTTGAACAAGCAATCTATGACAGACCAAAAAGAACAGAATATCTTATGTGTTTAGACATGATCTCTACTACCAGGCTGAGATGTGTGATTCTTCTTTTTCTGCTTCTTCATGGCATCCTTTGACCATTCCGTCACTATATCCCCTTCATCTTCTCTCATCTTCATCCCATTAAACCATGGTGCCCTAAGAACCGAGCTGCAAGTAAAAAGTCTCTCCTTGTCCTCTCATTCCTCTTGCCTTGTCCTGCACCAGACAACAGATCCAGCATAAGACACTTCCCTTTAAAATTTTGCACTTCCATGGCATTGCTGCCACCACCTCAAAGCAAAACCAACAACAAACAACCACAACATTCCCCTCCCTGCCCTCCAACTCTCAGTAAGAGGGCTTGCTGTGGAGGAGTTATAGAAGGTAGAGACAGCTAAGAAATGTTGCAGTACAGTCAGAATTATGGCTGGAAATTGATGCCTGTGGAAAACAGAAGTAAATGTGTCAATAGTAAGATTACTTGTAAAAACTAGATATCAGACTAAGATGACTACAGGCAGAGAACTTCAGCACTATGGAATACTTTTCAAAGCACACCAAATTGTAGGACAAGATGTGTAAACACGGATTTCAGAATATAAGAGTAGCTAGCTTTAAGACCAGGAGAAAACTCAGACTTTTTTTAATATCATACTATCCAAGAGTTGTTTTCAAAACAAATCTTGAATTGGGAAGTTCTTGTAAGTGGTCCCCTTTCTCCAGAAGGCAACTTGTGGTGAGTTTTGATATCAGTCCTGTTATTATTTCCATTTGTAGAGTTTGACACAGGACAAATCTCTCTCTGAGTAGGGCGTGTACAGCCATGCAGTAGCAAGGTGGGGGTGGGAAAACAGCTCTGGAATCACGATATGCTTAACACCTAGAATATCTTACCCTTGTAATGCAGTGGGAATGGTCTTTGTGTGGGATCAGGCAATGAAGTCTTGGAGCGGGGCAAAATTCAGGAGAGATGTTTATTCATTTGCATTTTTCCTGGTCTAAAAGCCAATATAGAAGATGCAATCAATAAAAGGCCTGATTAATTATGCCTGACAGGAGCACCATAAGGAAGGCCTGAGTACAGCACAGTTGTAGACAGGACTGATTGCTAGCATTACATCTGGGGACGAATGAGGAAATGGGGACTAATGAGACCTCTGCTAATGCCTCCTCCTGCCACCCCCATGGCACTGCCCAGCCTCGGTGGGAACAGAATGCTAATTAGACAACTGAGGAGCTGATTGTGATCAAGGATTTTGGAGCATTTTATCAGACATTTACTGCAACATTCACTACATTTCTCAGCGTCATGAAAGATCAAGAGATAGGAAAGAAGTAATTGAAAATCAAGGTGTTATATCCACATGGACAAATTGTACACTAAACATAAAATTAAAGCATCCAGATTTCCTAGGTAATGGCATTTACTATGGAATATTTTTTTTGTTTTTAAAAAGGTTTATGTTTTCAAACAGGGTAATTATTGAAGGTCTGTTGAAATCAGTATAATTATGTTGATTTACACAAGCAAAAAATCAGACCAAAAATTAGAAAATAAAAGCACTTTCTCCTCTCTCCACCAACTTTTAATCTTCTTTGAAATGTGAAAGGGTCCTCATGCAAAATGAAAGCAGATTTAGGAATAGGAGAATATCTGAAAAAATAGATGGCTCCAAGGATTTGTAATAATGATTTCTCCTGACTATTTCACTGTCTTATATAAAACAGAAGAAAATTTCTACCTCTGCAGAAAAATTAAGTGGCTCTCTAGACCTTAATTTTTAACAAATAGCAAGAAATCTGAAACAAGTAAAACCAAGAGCTCTGCAAAATATGTTTCTGATGGTTTGATGTTCTGTTTGGTGAACTGCACCATTTATTTCTTTGTAGGTGGTGCTCTCTGTGAATACTTCTGGTTTGGGCCATGATAAGAGTAAAAGCAGATGCAGGAAGTCTGTATGATATAAATAATGATTCTGCTTGACAAAATACTTTTGACATTTTAAGAGGGGTACTGTTGAGCAATTTGCTCTGGTTTGTTGCTCTCCCATGAAAGAGCTAATTTAGTCTGGTTAAAAGCCAGCTTTCTCATTGGCTCTGAAGAAAAATTAGTACTTCATATGCAGTCCATATCCACAGCTTCCCTGGGAGCTGACATTATTAACCAAACGGTCGTCCACCCGTTTTCAGGCATGGAAAAGTGCTGATAGAATATTTGCCATCACCTAGGTCTCCTCTTGTAGAAACACTCTAAATCCACTTGCAGAGAGTTAAGAAGCCACTGATAGAAAAATCTGCATGTCAAATGCTAAAATTAATACTGGTGATTACATTTTTGCTTGCTGTTGGGTTTATCTGCTATATTTTTGGAAGTCACCACACGAAAAAAAAATAAACTAATAAACCCATGCCAGCAGATGCATGGAAAGTATCCTGCTATAGGCTAGGA
The DNA here is from genome assembly GCA_013400215.1 of Cisticola juncidis. Lineage (NCBI taxonomy): Eukaryota > Metazoa > Chordata > Aves > Passeriformes > Cisticolidae > Cisticola > Cisticola juncidis. The sequence goes on from VXBR01004648.1 coordinate 170,840, forward strand.
TAGAATTAATTTTCTTCTTAGTAGCTGGTCCAGTGCAGTAGTTTGGATTTAGGTTGAGAATAATCTTGTTGATAACACACTGATGTTTTGGTTGTTGCTGAGCAGTGCTTACCCTACATCAAGGCCTTTCCAGTGCCTCATGCTCTGTCAGTGAGGAGTACCCAAAGTTGGAAAGGGGCACAGCCAAGACAGTTGACCTAAGCCGGCCAAAGGGATATTTCATACCATAAAACATCAGGCTTAGTATATAAACCATGGGTTGGGTGGAAGGAGATTATTCTCTGCTTGAAGACTCACTGGGCATCAGTCAGCAAGTGGTGAGCAATTGCATTGTCCAACACTTGTTTTTCTTTTATCTCACTCGCTCTCCTTTTAATTAGCATAATTATTATTATTATTAATCTTGTTTTACTTTGACCCAATGATTAAGCTATTATTATCATAACCCGTGAGTTTTACCTTTTTTTTTGGAGATTCTCCTCCCCATCCCACCAGGGATGGGGGAAGTGAGCGAGCAGCTACATAGTACTTAATTGCCACCTGGGCTGAAATCATCACAGAAGGAAATCAAGGAAGTTTAGGTATCCATTATTTCAGCTAAGCAGCTAAAGGGAAACTTGTCAGCTTCATTATCCTTGTCTGGACACCCTCCAGCACCTCAGTGTCTTTTTGTGGTGAGGGGTCTGGAACTGGCCAAAATCCTCAAGGTGTCTCACCAGTGCCCAGTACAGGGGACAAGCCCTGCTCCTGCTGGGCACACCATTGCTGATGCAGGCCAGGGTTCCATTGGCCTTCTTGGCCACCAGGGCACTCGCTGGCTCATATTCAGCTGCTGTTCATGACCAGCAGCCCCACATCCTTCCCCTCTGGATAGCTTTCTGGAAAGCCTTCCCTGAGCCTTTAGTGCTGCACAGAGTCTGTGTTCCAAGTGCAGGACCCGGAGCTTTGGCCTGTGATTGATTGGCCTCAGCTCATTGATCCAGCCTGTCCAGATCCCTCTGCTGAGCTTTATAATCCTCCAGCAGTGCAAGACTTCCACTCAATCTGCAAGCTGACTGAGGGTGATCTCAATCCCCTCATCCAGGTCATCAATAAAGATATTAAATAAAATTGGTGCCAAGACTGAGCCTTGGGAGCTCCACTTGTAACTGGCTGCCAGCTGGGTGTAATTCCCTTCACNGCCTGTCCAGATCCCTCTGCTGAGCTTTATAATCCTCCAGCAGTGCAAGACTTCCACTCAATCTGCAAGCTGACTGAGGGTGATCTCAATCCCCTCATCCAGGTCATCAATAAAGATATTAAATAAAATTGGTGCCAAGACTGAGCCTTGGGAGCTCCACTTGTAACTGGCTGCCAGCTGGGTGTAATTCCCTTCACCACCACTCCCCAGGACTGTCCATCCAGCCAGTGTCTTACCCAGGAAAAAGTGCACCTGTCAAAACAGAACTTAGCACAGCACAGTTTAGGTCTTCAAGAGAGATTTTATCTGAAAGAAATTATAATTATTTATATAATTATATAAATGTTGTGTTATAACAACCATTCCCCCAATTATTGTGTTTTATCTTCTATCCTCATCTCTTCTTAAAATAGACCTTTTAACAATTAATTTATTGCTTTGGTTTGGTTCTTCAGAAAAGAGCATTTCCATCCTCTGTTGATATACCTGTAAGACTTAATCTACTTTTCATCCTTCATTCTTATACTCTGATTATTGAGTTTCATAGCTGCTTTTGCAATAAACTGCATTTCTGCTCTCTGGGCATCCAGTCTCACAATCTCACTATGAAAAGACCGCTGAGAGATTTTGCCTCACTGCCTGTGGTTAAGATAGCCCAAAGCCTACACATTAAATCTTTATTAGTGCAGCTTAGTGCCATATCATTAAAAATTTGTAGGTGACAAAACAAAGTGGGGTGTGATATTTCCATGTATCCCAGACATTTCATTTTTGCTACTGAAAAAAAATTAAGGGATATTCTTGGGTGGGTATTGGGAAAAAATGGCTGTACAAACAAATGAGAAAGAATTTATTTGGATTTTGTTCCCCTACTTTTTTGCAAATCTCATTTCCTTAGACTGTATTCCATCTTTCGCTGGTATTGGATATTTTATTGTCACTTATGGTGCTATTTTACAAAAATGCAAATTGTTTCCTGTCTAAAGGCTTCTTTTTTAAATAAATATATGTATTTGAATAGAGCTTTGTTTCATTTTCTACAACTACAAAAATTGCCTTAAAATTAATTTCGACTACAAGTTTATTGGGATCTTATTTTCCTCCTTTAAGTATTTTCAACTGATGTGTTATTTAAACTCTGACATATGCTAAAAACAGTTAAGTTTCCAATTTATTTACAAAATGTCTGTGGTTTACAAGTGTCTCCCAACACATCTGCTGTTTGGGAAACAGCACACAGAGGATAGATTTGGCCTAATCTGCAGTCAGCTCTTGACTGTTGGATGAGTGTCTCAGAAGAGTAAGCTGGGTAGGGTGCCTGTGATGCAGATGCATGTCACTTAGTATATAATGGTGCTGTCAAATTAAGTTTCATTTAAGGTTTCATTCTGCTACTAGGATTTCAGTTAAAGGATACTTGATTTTAATCAAGTGGTTGATGGAATGTTTTGAGGAAATACCTTCTTCTCTTTTTTTTTTCCTTTTTTTTTTTTTTTAATATTTTATTTAGCATGGTGGAGAAAAAAAATCCAGAATGTTAAAAAAACCTGCATTTGGCAATGTGAATGGACGTAGTGAAATGCACTTAAATCATGAGTTTCAGTGGACTACGTGGGAGACTATGACATTCTAAGTAAAAATGCACAAACAATAAGATAGGTATGACAGAACATCTTGAACATTTTTAAGTGAGCTCGTTTGCCTTGGCTCTTGAGAATTTTCAGTACTGTCTTTGGTTCAGCTGAATGGGGTTTTATTATTTTAATTAGCTTAATGTCTTTGGCAGAGAACTACTTTTAGAATAATACAGGAATAGGATGGGGTAAAATATAAGGAAATAGCACCTCAGCATCACTGAGTTAGCCAATCTGTAGAAATAATTGCTGATGTTAGGTATGCTTGATAGAAAGCTTGCAGCAGCACTGCTATTTTCATTATCAGCCTAGATATATATTCAATGTATGTCTAGCATGATAAATAATTCCTTTTGAAAGAGAAAAGGCTGGGGTTTTTTTCAGAAAATCACTTGTAAGCAATGAAAGTATCAAGCAGGATAATTGCAAGAAAGATTTAAAATGAGCATAAAACGACTGTGGCAAGTTGCTTTCATTTCCTGGTAATGCCTTACTTGAAAATGGAGAATAACTATTCTTTTTAATGTACTTAAAGAACTTTTCCTCTAATGTATTAGACATATTACCTCTAATTATAACTCTAATCTGGATAGAGTTTTTCTGCTTTGTCTTCCTAAAAAGCTCATGTAGAGCCATTTTACACTTCAAATAAATCTAGTCTTTTCCTCTAGTGCAGGAGTCAAGGGTTTATCATGTGATGGAGCAGACCCTAAATCAGTCTCCCTGTGTATCAACAGCAGTCACTGGCATATATGCAGATTTACAAAAAAACCTACTGTAATTTCCCCTGGAAAAATGAGCAAAGCCTATGGCAGGGCATAGGGAATTTGCTTAGTTTGGAGTTCATGGATGTTGCTCGTAGCCTAAAGCTTTCTGCTTAGATGCAGATGGAAGTAAACAACTGATGTGATCTTCCATAAGGCTTGTGTTGGTCATCTTGGTGGGAAGAAGAAAAGTGGAAGATATATTGCACTGTTAGGAAACAATTTTTAAACACACACTGACCTGCAGCTTTGTGGTTTTCACCCTCAAGTTACTGGGTAATTCAATTCCAAGCATCATGACTCTTTGGTCAGTGGAAGAAAATTTACTGAAAACAAGTTTTGGAAAATGATTGCTCTCATTTATCCTCCTTTTCACTTTCCCACATTTAATTTGATTTGTAATCTTTTTTTAAAGAACAATAAACATAATAGTCTTTACGTATTGAAAAACTCATAAATTTGAGGTGAAAATCATTCTAGGAAAAAGAAGCTATACAGGGAGTATTAAACTTATTCTCAGTAGGATTCAGCCTGTGAAGTCTTCACATTTACACTAACAATGTTGGTGAAAGACTAAAGAATAAGCATTTTATACTGTGCCATGTTATGCACGTAAGAAATAACCCCTACAAATATTTGGAAGTTTATTGTAAGGTTGTATAATTAACCTTTTTTGCTTTTAGTCTTCCTTCATACTCCTGATGCTTCTGTGAATCATTAACTTTGTGGCAATAGTGTGGAAGGTAATTACTTTGCACTTGAAATCAGAAAAAAAGTTTGATAAAATGTTAATGGTGTTCTCAATACAAGTCAATTGTAATGCTGTTCCATGTTACCTTTTTGTTTTCAGTAGAATCATGTATAAAATATGAAAATATTGCCGTACATAAATGTGCCATTTTCAACCATCATTGAAATCTCAGTTATTACATTAGGTATTTTACACTTCTAATTTTAAAATACTTAAACATTTTTAACTTTTCATGGTGGAATACTTCCTATATATGCACTGTCCTATAGATCGTCTTTCTTTTTCTATGCTGTTCGTTGACATTTCTGGGGGTCTGATTTTAGTGTTACTTCTGTTTATCTTCACTTATTTAGTTAATATCACTATTTCTTCTCCATGGAGAGTATAAAAAGATTTAAATATGATAAACAACAGTAGAATCAGACTAAGTGAAAGCCTATATTTTAATATTTGTATAATAAAGTACTATTCTCTTCCTTGTCATTATCATTCTTCATACACTGTGGAGTTCCTCAGTACTTTCTAGCATTGTATTCTGGTATATCTAGTACATATATTAAATGTGGCTTGATTGCTGGTTTTACCAATTCCTCCTTGCCTTTTTCTCCTCCATGACAGATTAAACTCAGGCCAACCTGTAAGAGGTTTATTATACTCATGAAAATGCAGTAACATTGCTTCCTTAAACTAGAATTTATATGCAAGAATTAAAAGAAACATTTGGAGGGCTATTTAAAATAGATATAAATATATCTGCCTTGATTAAAGACAAGTAATTTAACAGAAACTGTTAAATAAACAGCATGTTGTATTAGGTGACAGGGTTCTGATGCCAATGAGTGAGGTTGCCAGAAGCTTTCAATCATAAGTTTCTGTTTTCAGTTGCTGATAGCACTACCAAATATAAACCATTGTGGTTCTAATACTCTATGCTGAATATATCCCTCAGATATTTTGTTAAAATTTTGATTAAAATAAGCTCTTCCTTAAGAAAGCTTAATTCAAGAATACAAATTCTGTTTTCCCCATCATTCCCCCAGCACCCACCTCCCTGCTCTGCCCCCTTCATTGCATCCTCCTGCCATGTAGGAAGAATGAAGAGGAGAAAGGGGAGAAAAATGCCTGGAGAGAAAAGGAGCAAAAGGAACTGTGATAAATAAAAACACAGAGAGGAAGAAAATAGATAGAAATGAAATAAATATTCCAAATGAAGGTACAAGAGATTGAATACCAGCAGGAGAGGAATAGAAGCAGTTATGTTAGGGGGATGAATATGGGCTTGTGTGGGATAAGACAGAGAGGTAAAGGTATGGGCAGGAAAAGGCAGACAGGAGTCAGCAGAGGCAACAGGAATTTAGGAGCTAGTGGGAGAGGAACTACATAGGCTAAAGGAAAGACTGACAGGGAACTTGGGGCAGGATGGTTAAAAACCACTGAATGTGTTATTTTTTTTCTTAAAATATCAAAATTAGTTACATCACTCATGTGTATCTACTTTCCCTTATTTGTAAAATAGCAGAGAAATTTAAGTATGCCTTCATTCTCTGAAGGACAGGACCAGCTGGAGACTAACAGTGTTTCCAGTGTTGTCACTGGTTTAGCAGGAATGTCCTTGCTGAGTACAAAAAGGGATCATCTTCCTTCAGCAGTGCTGTATGGTAATTGTTTCTTGTAAAGCCTTATTATTGCTCTGCCTTTGAACTGTGCCAAAAGAACCCTAAGGCTGCAACTAAAGGACCCCGAACTTATGTAACACCTGAAAATTAAGGTTACTCAGACAACCTGAATTATCACTCCAGGTGTGTGTTTATTTTGATCCAGTCCTTCACTCTACCACAACCACCACCACCACATGCTATTTTCTCTGGATCCTTATAGGGCACAAGGTCTTCTCCTCTGCCCTTGTTACATTCTTTATTGGGACTAGCTCAGGTCTGCTTTGTGGTGGTGGGGATAAAAGACTTCCAACTGGTTTTCAGTAACTGGTTTTCACAGTGAGCCTTTTTCTTGCTTGCATTTGAAGATCTGTGTGTGAAAATACAATTATATGCCTTCCTTGTTGCTTAATGAGTTTTGATAAATGTCATTGATCAAGTACAGAACCATGCTTTGTTTTCCGCCTCAGATTTGTTTTTTAAAATATTACTTTATAAGGCAGTAGCAGAGAAATTTAGTGATAAAAAATTCTATATCTCTATTGCTGTGCTACTAAAATGCTACAAAAAAGGATCATATTCATCTCTATAGGTACTGTAAATTGAGCACTACCTAGATTATGAGCATTTCACTGATTCCATAAAAGACATTAAAATTACCGCAGCACTGGAAGCACATTTTTTGAGTTCTGTTAGAGACCCAGGCCATCCACAATGGGAGATGGTGGTTGTTGATTGCTTAACTGCACCTGCTGGTCCATTTCTGTTGGTAAGAAGAGCAGGAAGAGCCATGCAGTGGAAAGCATAATGTACACACCCTGTGCCATGGGATGCTAGGAAAGGCTCTTCCAGACAGTTGTGTTTCTGCACAGGAAATCTTTCTGAAGATCGTGCCAAGATCTTGTGTGTTAGGTTGCCCTTAGCTGCATTGGTCTTCAGCTCTTTTCTAGAAGGCATCAACAGAGAGGTACAGGAATATGTCCTTGGGTGCTCCATTGCACTTTGGTGGAAAAGTTATTTTGCAAAAATATCTTCTCCCAGTAAGTAAAACCACTAGTTTCAGCAGGGATTGTAATGCTGCCTGTTCCCACCTGTAACAAGAATTTAATTGAAAATCATTTGCAATATGATGATAAAACCATCACTGTACAATGAAACCCTTTTCAAGAAATCAGTGTCCTTGCCAAAAGTCAAGAAAATCAACATTTTTAGCAAAACCAGCCTATATATTACAGTCATGCACATTAACAAAATTAAGGTTATATGAGTTTATAGTAAAGTAACCCTTCTGAGAGCTTGTTATATAGTAAAATTGTTGTGGCTGTGACAGTGAAAGAATACAAAAGTGACAACACTTCTTCCTACCAGACTCTTTAAATAGTTTCATTCTGTCTTCTTGATATCATCTTGTGTCATTCCTAGTTTTAATATGCATGCAAAAATAGAATATTTTTCCTACCTCAGAAGCACAACTGTCTAAAACTCTGAAAATGGAAGTGACACTGATATTATTTTTGAAGAGGTAAATTAAGATGAAGGACAAATATGTGTGAATTTAATACATCTCATATGCCTGAGTGTATGCTAAAACAGCATAAAAGAATGTTAAATACCTTCACACTGGAGCCAGATCAGAACTAATTCCCATTTATCATATTAGTAACTGAGATTTCTAACCTTTTATGGAAGGGCAGAATTTTTGAATCGTAGCAGCTTCCAAATTCTTTCTGTTGCAATGTTTAATTCATTTGAATTTGCTTTTTTATCATGTGAGAGGCATATTTTATAAAGAACGAGGATACAGAATGCCTGGAGAGAAACAAGAGAGTTCATTGAATTCTTGAATAGCTCAGAAATACTGAGCATTTATTATTTATATATTATTTTTGGAAATCTTTGGTATCAATATGATTGCAAGCACAGGTGGGTTGCAGATGTCCCTCCCCTTTAGAGTTGATCACATGGGACAAGTGCTGGGTATTGACTCACCTCAAAAAGGGTTCTACAGATCTCTCCACACCAAAATCTGTAGTGACCCTCTCCAAACAGAGGCTGCATTTGGAGTCTTCTTGCACCCACTGGACAGCAAGACAGATTTATTTCTCCATGTGAGGATGAAGCTCAGGTCATACCTGCTCCAAGACAGCAGGCTCCTGGGTACACTGATCCATTTAATCTCATTTGGCCCATTATAAAGGCAAATCACAAGACTTTAATACTGAGGGTGTAGAACTAGGGCAAAACCCTGAAGCTTATCCTGAGGTTGTTAATGCACAATGACAGTTCTAAATGGTATTTATACAGAAAGAGTCCACAGGCCTTTGGCCCCAAAACCTTCCTATTGCTTGTGAGCCTTAATAGATGTGTTCTTCATGTTTACACAAAAGAAACCATCTCACATGTCAAAAGAAAGAAAAATCTGGTTTGCCAAGTGAGATCCATTTAACAAAGTATTCGATAAAGAATTCACAAAGCTGCTGATGAGGTGAAGTGGCTCACTGAAGTGATAAAGAAATGACAAAATGAACAGGAAAAACTTGTCAATGTTAAATAAGGTCCCCCCAAGTTATTTTTCTGGAAGAAGAGAACTATCAGTTCCAAAAGCTCCATGGATTACAGAACTTAATAAATATTCTGTAGCATATTTTTGGATGGAAGAATCATGCCATCTTTCATGAAGTGATCTGTAATTCATGAAGGAAATGCGTGATTGTGTCAGATGCTGTTTTCCTGTGGTTCTTAGACAGAAACTTAGGTAGAATATCTGAAAACAACTCACCCACTCAAGCTCAAAACCAAATTGTTTATGCTGCCTTAGGACCCCTTTTCTGCTGTCTATCAGGGCTAAGAAGGGAAATCACAGTGGATCATGTAGGAGGGGAGAAAGAATGAAGCTCAGAAATGGGCAGGAATAATGAGAAGGAACAGAATGATAATTAACTAACATAGCTGTCATCACTTGGACAATTATATATCTCAAAACTATATTTCCCAAAGTAATTGGATAATTTTTATCCAATAATTTATATTCAATATGTAAAAATTGTGCATAAAATGAGAAAAGTATTTTGGATGAGTGAAACCTGATTGTTTTGAAATAAATATTCAAGAGATACTGCTGCCACTCCAGGAAAAATCAGGTGGAGTGCAATTTTTCTAAAGATTTAGCAACAAAGTTGGTGATAAAAAAATATGTTATGCATCTGATTTCCCTAAATGTCTGTCAAAAAATAACATGAAAATTGCTGCATGCAAAGAATGCTTTATGTTTTTTGGAAGTCACTTTCTATTTTCCAAGGAAATCACAAATTAGAGTTAGGTGTAAAAAGAAAGAAGAGACTCAAGACTGTAATTATAACATCTTCTCTCTTACAGAGCTGAGAGTGAATGAAATGTCCTTTTTTGCAAGCCAGGAGGAAGCAGTTGATATTGTGGGCATTGGACTCTTCAAATTCATATATTCCCAGTAACAGAGATGTCCTGTGCATAGGGCAGTCATAAATGGGTTACTTGTTTTGTTTTCAGCAAGTTTCAATACTTTTTACTTTCCATAGTCGACATTTCTGCTTAAGAATGGGATAATAAATTTTTATGACATTTTAATGGTTTGCTGGTTTTATTTGGTGGAAAAAGTGGTAAAGGAGGTGAAAAAGCAGAATTATTTCAGTACAGTATGTCTGACATTACAGAACTGCTTGATTTCATTATACAGGGCAGCTCTGAATTTGAAATTTAATTAATTCTTCTCCATCTCATGCATTCTGTCCAATCCTAAATTGGTAATTGCAGAACACAATTTTCCTTCCTTTGGTGACATGGAAATAAGCATATATAATCACCCAGACACTCAGTGACTGCATACCCAAACCAAATTTTCTGGAGCTTACTATGGTTTCCTGTAACAGAGCAGTGATCTCTCTGAGCCTTACCAACCTTCTCAGATGTAGACCAGAGTGTTGGCAAAGTGAATTGTGACAGAATTATAATGAGCACTCCAAGATTAGTTTTTGACCTGTTCCATGGCCACAGTTTAAACTATTTTTAAAGGACCCCACATCTTTATGGAACACCTTTGGATGTTTATTGTTTGCAATATACTCTGACTAGACTTCTTCCTGGTGTTAATATCAAATTTCATCTCACAACAGAATTAACTGGGAAATGTCATAAGTGCTTGAAATATTTCTCTTAGTAGCAGAGATTTCTCCCAACAGAACTTTTAAAAGTGGTCAAAGTCAGTTAAGTGCTCGGTATAAAAATAACAAAAATATCTTTAAAAACAGTGGAATCCACCTTCCACAGGCAGTAGATAATACCAATCAGTGGCAATTTCTTCCTGTGAGCTTCTGAGAATGAGAAAATCATTAAGTATCACTAAGCTGAAAACTTTACCTAAATTTTTGCACATTTTGAGCTTCCTGTCAGCAGTCTGGATTTTTAATTTAAAGTACTTAATAAATGCTGAAATATTTTAAAAAGACCCAAGGATGACCCTTCTGTGCTAAAAGTTCCTGGAGCTAGCTGCTATAGAAGTGATTTCAAATGTCCAGACCTACAGAGAGATTAAGTAGCCTCCCTTCTGTTCCAGCATCTCATTTTTTCAGCACATGAATATGCATGCAGATAGGAGCAAAATTAACTGTGTCATTAAAACAATTAATTGAGACTACATACCAAAAAAAGAAAGCAACTCCATTGTGGTTACAGGGAAAAATAGGTCAATTTGACCAGCAGGTTCAGTTTTCATTTCTGACCTAATTAAAAAATACTTTTCTGAGAATAACTGTTACTTGCAGATTAGCAATCCAGTATCATATGTCTTTCAATTAATTATTAATGAAGGATATTTCTATTCTAGGTCATACAACATAGGATAAATCTCAGCTTCAGTGATGTGTTAATGAGCAATGCCAGAACATGTATTGATTCATTACTTTCATTTAATGACTTGGAAATGTTTAATACTCCTAAAGTATTAGGAATGCTCCACCATTCCTCCATACTCAAATTTCTAATATGTTTTAAGGAAAGGAGCTTGAAACTAGGGATCAGTATTTTTCTAAGCTTTAATAAGAAGCTGAGTAACTTTTCAAACTTAAATATGACTGACTAGATTATACAATGGAAAATGTTCTTTTAAATTTTATATTTACCTAACAAGAAATTACTTACACTCTATGAGTTATAATGAAAACATTATAGGATTAAAGCTGACAGGTATACAGGGGTGCTGTGGTACAGACTCTTTTGCATTATTTTAATGTCTTTTATCCTGTCTAACAGGATAACTGGAAAATGCTGACTTTGGAAATAAAATAATTTGATATTTACAGTAGCTTTATTTTTACTCACATTGTGTATAATTTTAATAAGGGTGCTTTTTCCCATATACCTTTAGGTATGTATGTCTTCTCTTAAAATTATTGTATAGTAATTTATGTTATGTTGGCATAAAGCACCAGTACTTAATAGAATTGTCTATTGACTTCTTAGAGCAATGAACAATGACAGAATTTTATGTTTCTAATAAAGATGAAGGAACAGTTTAATTTGAGTATGTTTTTCATCATCTTCTTAATTTCACTATTGAAGTGAATGGAAAAAAACCCTTCTTTTATAAAAGTGAGTTGGTGGTACAAAACTTCAAGTGATTGTTTTCTAGAAAACCAGAAAAAAATAGCAAATAAACCACCATAAATTAACGTACCTATATAATGGAATTTCTTGGACATATTCAAATTATTTTTTTTAATAAATATAATTTATTCAAAAATAAATTTGTAACGACTTTACAGCTTTTCCTGTTGACTGTATCAAAAGGGTTTTTTTAATGGTATCTTTTGAACATTGTTCTAGTTACTAACATCAGGACTGCAATTTGCCCAGGAAAGCTTGCTTTAAAATGGTAAAACCTTGGCAATCAATTAAGCAATATTTATTCCTTTATTACTGACAGTCTTGTTTAAAACTTAGGTTTTAAAAAATCATTGTCGTTGTCATTTTTTTATAACCAGTATAATATATCTATATATCTATATATCTATATATATATCTATATCTATATATTTATCTATCTATCTATATATCATGTCTATATATCTATATAGATATCCATTTGTATATACAATTTAAATTTAATCTGTTTATAGCAAAATTTGATCTTAATAGTTACATTTGTGGCTAAACCCCTTTTTATTTAGTTTTCAGAGTTTTTTAATTAAAATCTGCTATTAATTTAATTGCATACAAAATCTATCAAGATGTTCAGTATCTTTATTTTCATAGTTTACAGCAGCAAACCCCCTCAGAACCCACTTTTTTTTCTCATAATTATAATGCTTTTATTTGGTGACATTTTTCTATTTTCTCACTGGTTTGCATTTTTCAATAAACAAATAAAATGTTTTTCATTTACACATATCTATTTGAAACTGAAGGACACACAGAGGGGAAAAAATACAGGAAGGTTTGGAGAGTATTGCACACTCCCCAAAAGTATGCATAAGCATACTTTTTAAGACAAATAACAATTGCAACAAAAAAACAGTAGCTAAAACCCCTTAACAAACCGTGATGGGAGAAAATGGAGCAAATTTGCACTTATTTGGTTTCTGCAGAGACCAAGAAAAGAGCTCAGTTAGTCACTTAATGCAGAGATGTTTTTCAGAGCTTGGCTCAGGCTGCTCAGGGCTGTTCCAGGTTGCAGCGTGGAACCGCCAGGGGATGGAGCTGGCAGAGGCTCCCTGGGAGGCTGCAGCCCTGCCCAGCCCTGCCCTGCTGTGAGAAGGCCTTGCCAGCAGCTCCCCTGTCCCTGTCCCTGCTGTGAGGGAAGAGCTCCTGGAAGAGGGGAATGATGTTGGAGTCCAGGGCATGTGGAGAACCCCTCAGGCTGCCCTGGGGGGTCCGAGACCCTGGCTGGGACCCCAGGAAGGCACTGCCTTTGACCTTAGTCCATGGGAAAAACTTCCAACGCTCAGAGGTGAACTACAAACAACAACGATCTGAAATAAATAGTAGTTTGGCTTGTCACAGGGGGAAAATGTGTAGTTTTGGGTTTTTAGAATGGAAGCTGATGAGAGCAGAATGGAGAATTTTGGGCAGTGTCTCATCTTTTTCTTCTTCGACTCCATCTTCTGCTGTGACGGTGGCACAGAGACACTGGTAGAATGGGTTTGAGGCAGAAATTGCATGTCTAGAATAGGTAGTGGTTATTGGTACAAAATTGTAAATATAGTACGTTTTAAAAGTTAATTGGACCAGAGACCTTTAAAAGATCTTGAATTTTCTGTCTGGGGGGCTTGCTAGCAGTGTTCTTGCGGAAAGTGGCACGCAGACCTTGAGGTACAAAACTGAACTACCACCTCTAGAAACTAAAGCTGCAAGTTCCATTCTTCCTTTCAAATCCCGGTACAGGACAATCAGAAGAAAAAAAAAACCCTAATTAGGGGGTCTTGAAGGGGAAATTGCAAGAGAATGACAATACTTTTTTACAGAACTAAGGTGTGTTGAAGGCCATCTCAGTTTGGCTCCTCACACATAGTAAGCACAGATCCCGACAGTGGTGTGCAGTGAAAATGCAGGAGCCAATGGAAACAATTTTGTCTCACAGGAAAAGATGGACTTAAGCATTATACTACCACCTATAGTAGTGACAAATAGCTGTTTTCAAGGGCAGTGTGTCCTGGTTTTCTCTAATAGAAACAGTATAATTAATAAAGTAAAAGAATCATTCCAAACATTAAGACCTGCAAGACTTAATATGCTACATTGAGAAGTTAATCAAGATGACATTTATGACCCGGTGACCGTTTCACCACTGACTTATAAAGCACTTTCAATTGTAGCTGCAATGTATAGACCAAAATTCCATAGAATAATTGTAGTGGGTTCATTTACAAAAATATCTGAAGTGATTAACTTTAGGAAGCAGAGAAAAAGCTTACCAAGTTTGTTATTAATCAAAAGGGCAACCTCAGTTATGAAATCATAATCCGTTCTGGGAATAAGCAAACTCTTTAGGTTTTACCCTTTTAGCTTTATTTTAGCCATGCTACTTAAATTCCTGTGCAATTATAAACCACATTTTGTCAATAAAAGATAGATTCAGGTCATTAAATTTTAATTAATAGCACAGACTTATTTGCAATGGTTGAATGCCATCAAAGTGACTTATATCTACTGAACATGTATCTAATGCTCTAATTATTATTTTTGTGTAAAGAAATTTAGCACAGTTAGGCAATACAACTTCACCATTATGACATCTTTATAACATTATTTTAAAAATATGACTGGTCACCAATTAACAAGTGTTTGTATATTGATAATTTTCGCAGTAGTGATGATACATAACAATGCAATTTCAAAATAACACAGCAATGAAGATCATTTAATTCAATAGAATCTAATTAATAAAAATAAGTAAGCAGTAAAAGATGGAAGTAAGAAGGCTTACCTTAAGACAATTAATAGTTCCTGTGAATTTGCACAGGGTTGCACTAAATTGTATTATATTCACAGAGCTATGAATCTGTGAGAAAGTTTGATTCCAAACCTACAAAAAATTTTTATATTTTGCAATAGTTTCATGCACAAAATTGTATTCAGATACTAGACTTCAAACAGATTTTACAGGTCAATAGGATTGGGTTTGTGCTTAATTTTCAAGAGCACTCTAGTAGCCTTTTAGGACTTAGACACAGGAATACATTCAGAATTCAGCTGAAAAATTACACAGCCACAGTGTATACTTTTATATTAGTTCAGATTTTCAGTCTTTATGACTTAATATTTCTATGCATGAGATTAAAATGTTAGTTAAGAAGAAATCCCTGTTAGTTCTATCATATTATTCTATCCTTCTACATTGTGTTGGTAGTGGCTGTAGTATAAAACATTGGTTCTCACTTAGAACACCAGTGGAAGCTGCTTAGTGCCCTCTGTAGAGAGGTAATATTATCATCTTTACAGCTAGCTAAAAACCCAGTAAAAGTCACCTTTATTTTGTCATTGTTTTTCTTCTCTAGTGTGACCATGTGTTCAGAATTATGTCGTCTGTTAAATTTATTGGAAATCTGTTTATAAGGAAACAAGACTTTATAAAATTCTTCATTTAGCTTGGTAGCAATTAATATTTTTTAGTTTTATGTAGGATAAGTTCAGCATTTCGACAAACTGATTATTTAATTTCTGGAGTTTAAGGTAGAGAAAGGAAAGCACCTGTCATAGAAATGAAAATGTTTTTGTTGAAAGCCTTTATTAAAATTCAGACCCAGAGAGGGAATGTACTTGTCCTTTCATAATTATGTTTCCAGTATCACAGCATACTATAGAGTCCATTATAATCTCAGTAGGGTTTTGGTTGAAAAATATTGGATTCAGTGAATAGGATTTCAAAACTTATAGCTATTTGAGATTTCTTGGAAGTGCACTCTGCAGGGAAAAACATCACCTTTTCTGGAAATAAGTTTCTTGCCATTTAACTGATGCTGTAAAAAATATTAAAGGAATAATACCTGAAATAACTTTCTAAGGTTTAGGATACTTAAGTTTCTGTTCTTATATTTTAGAAACAGCAGTCATGTCATTTTTTTATTGTTGGTTGTTTATGGTTCCAATTCCTCAGGCTCCAGGCTCTGCTGCCATAACTTTCAGAAATATTTTGCTAAGAGAGTCAGCATAAGATAAGAAGCATTGTTATCCAAGAATAAGTCATAGCTTTGGCTTATTCTTGGAGGAAAGGAATGGTAGTAAAACAAAGGAAAGGACATGAGTTGGATCCTGATGGCCATTTTTTAATAAATCCCTGAGGTCTAAGTGTGGAATATGGAACAGCTCAGGGCCCCAGTGGGACTTGGCTCTGTCCAGCACCCTCTGGTGCAGCTGTGTGAAATGGAACCTGCACATCTGTCCATGAGCACTGAGCACTGCACAGCTCTCAGCTCTGGGAGCAGAACATTTGCAATTCAGCCAAGTGCTGAAGGTGCACAGCTCACCAAGCAGACTGGACTAAGTGATTGAGGTGAGGTCTGCTGCACAAAACCGTAATGTGCCGAGTAAATGTTCCCTAGGCAGTGTTTGGGAAGAGTTAAGCAGGGCTGGATACAGCCAAAGAGGTCATTAAGAGCAGCAGACTCCAGGCAGTATAGGACACTGGATGTTCATGAGGGAGAGCTGCAAGTTTCACAGCTTCCTCTGGTTAGATGTTTCATAGAAAGGGAAGAGAGAAATCATCAAATACTCCCTGTTTCATGGGACTTCCCACTGGGACAGACTCCAAGACAGAGGAATATGTCTTACAATTCATTTCTCTCCTAGGCCTCATTCAGAATTTTTGGTAGGCACTCTCTTAATTCAGGAACTGCAGCTGAGAAAAAGTACAGATACTGAATTTTATGAAATCACTTTGGACAAAAAAACCAATGTCATGTAATTACAGAATAGAAAAAAGATAGAATTAAATGAAATAGCATTGCATAGCTCAAGTTGGAAGGACAACAAAAGACTTTCTTATCTAAACTTTCACAGGAAAGGTGGCCTAAATATTGGCCCAGTACTGGCAGGGGATTCATACTTATTACCTCATCCTATCTAAGGACAGTGGCCATATGTGCTTGGGAAAAATAATTATTATGCTCATATTGCTACTGCTGGGGTTTTTGTTGTTGAGGAATTTCATTCCTCTGTCTTTTAAAACACACAATTTACTTTTGATGGAGTTTCTGGGAGCCAGGGGAAGTTTGCTTTTTGGCTACATGTATGTGAGGCATATGAAAGCTGTAGGCATTTATGGTTTTCATGTTGAAATTAGTTCTAATTACAGTTCTTGTGTAAATGAGAAGCAGCTCACAAGTTTTGATGACTGCTCTGAGTACAGATTCCTGTATTCAGTCACACTCATATTTGCATTACAGGTGTTCAAGGGCTTAATTTTTGAAAGTACTTAGACAAAAGTAAGGCTAGTAGGTAAATGGTTAAAACTATCGTATTGTATTACATTTGTAATTCCTACTTGTGTTCAATCCCTTTCAGTTACCCTTTATGTCCTAGTACAGATCTGATTTGATCCATGGGTGCATGGATAACTGTAGTCTGACTGTACATCTGCCTTGTTTGTCTTAAGTGTTTTACTTCAGTTTAAGAAATTGTTCTGATGTGAGGGTCAAAAAACTTTTGAAAGCCAGGCTGCATGTAAGGAGAGCTGCTTTCAAAACCCTACTGGAGCTGAAGCTTCAGTTTCATTTTGAATTGAGAAATTCTACTTTTCCTTATAACCATGCTAGGCATTTGTTATCAATATTATCTTGTGGTAATGTCCCACAAGTGCATTATTTGTTAGCCTAGTATTATGTGACTCGAAAATGTGTGTACTATAATACATCTCCTGAAGCTTGGGAGACTCAGACCTGCAGATACTGCTCTGCATATGCAAAAAAAGGAAAAAGAAAAATGCTGGGTGATCTTTCAAGTAATATGATAATATGTTCCAGATACAGAAGGCAAGATTAACACTTAGAAAGAAACTCAACTCAGTATCTTATATTCATAGAAATAAAATCTCCAGACTTTAATATTTAGTGCATAAGAACAGTTTTCACTGGTAATACAGCAATGATAATGAACTGCAATAACAAATATATATTTTTTCCCTGTACTGATAAACCTTTACAAGAAAGGCTGCAATCTCTCTCTGCCTCTTATTCACTTTTGCTTTTGTAGCATGTCATGTAGTATGTATAAACTCTATTTAGAGAGATAGTTTGCCACAAAATTTTTCACAATGTAAAAGGTTACTTATTCACACAAAGTCAAGCATTAAGGCAGAAAATGCCTGTTTGAATGAGTTTTGTTTATTTTTTCTTTTCTTTGTAATGTCATATTCTCTGCAGTACAGGAGGAAGTAAATGGTATTAGAAGCAGTAAAACTCATTTCTTATTATTGCTGTAATATTGACCTTGGCATTTTGTGAAATAGCCCCCCATTTAAAATAAAAGAGAGAAAAGAAGAAAGTGAATATACTGTTCAAATTAGGAAACATTCTTAAGAGATACTTAGGGACTAGTATAAAGGACTCTAATTTCCTGCGTTTTTCTGTCCTCTAAATGGAGTTTTGAAGTATAACACCATACACAGCCACTGGGAATTTCACACCCATAGAACTCTCTCCCTTGTTTCAGGCAGCTAAAAATAAATGTTGGTGATTACAGCAAAAATGTTAAAAACACAATCTCTCCCAAGAAACACACAAACCACTAGGACCCATATCAATATGTAAGACAAAAAGAAAAATAGAAAATAATTTAAAAGATAAAACCCCACATTTCCAGTACCCTAAATATACATTGCACAGCAAAATATACCCAAAACTGAAACTCACTCATCTTCCAAGGAAGTACTGTCTGTTTTCCTACTATTTGTAACTCTTTGAAAGGCCTGGGTGTAATCCCATGTGGTCAGTTGTGCTTATCTCATGGGTTCATCTCAAATGACTCAGAGGATTTAGGTCAAAAAGAAAAAAAACAAGAATGCAAAAGAGTATAGCATCTCCCTCTGTGACCAGGAATAATTGCAGAGGTGAAGGGAAACAAAGGGAAACAAATGTGTAAGTCTGCTGGACATCATAAGGTTAAAAAAAGTGCTTTTTTATAGTCACATTTTCAGTCTGAGGACAAGAACCTTATTTCACCACTGGTCTAGCTGAGAAAATTATTAGCAGCTGTATATTTCATATGTTTTATGCCAGCCTTCAGCACCTAACCAGCCTATTAAAGTAGAGAAATCTTTCAAGGAAGAAACCTGCAGGAAAACAGCACATGGAGAGCAATTGAAGGCTTAGAAATTTTGCTTAAATAAAGCTGAGTTTCACTACATAGATTGAAGTACTCAAGTCATAATGTCTGCACATAGGATTTAATGTATTTCCCTGAGCATAGACACATGCCACCATGCTGACAGCAGGTTTGGAGCTATGAGGGAGCTGCACCCTTCTGGAACTGGACTGGTATACCAGAGTGTGTGTATATATATATATATATATATACCAGTATATACCAGGTATACTTGGATGCTCCAGGATGTCTCTGATGGTAGTGTATACCTATGTTTAACCAAATTAATCGTCTAGAAGTTGTCAACCTAAAAACCATGTGTCTAAATCATCATTACACCTGATGGTGGTCAGTCCTTGACAAAATGTGTGTCTGCTGTACTTTGATGTGAGTGTATGTACAGGCTTTGCTGTGTTTAATGGGTACTTAGACATGTGGCACATAAACAGGAACCTACATGTAAGCACCTAATTTAAGTGTCTTCATTCTTGAGCTTAATTTTACCCTTTATCTATGGAGATTTTTATCAACGTACTGCTTGTATCAGAATGTGAAATTCAAGATTTCAGTGTCACAGATTAAAAAAGGACTTAAGATAGCCGTGTATTAAGAAATCTCCACATCTAAAAGAGATATTCATCAACTTAATAGAGGCCTAGTTATTTGATTTTAATTCTTTTACTTGAATGTAAAACACATAATGCTTGTGGATTTCATTTGGATTAAAAAAAATCAAACAGTAAATAATTATTCAAGTTTAACGTAGCATTTCAAATATAAGTGTGAGCGCAAATCTAATGTTAAGTGACCTCTGACATTTTGTGAGGAAAATGTGTGTGCAACAGTTCTTATTTGCAGTGATAGATTTTTGTGAATAACCCATTTAAACAAAAGCTTCTTGCAAGTTAAGAAAATAGAAGAATATAATGATGCTAATAAAAAATTCTGTCTGAAATTTTCTGGTATTTAGGAAATTTACAAGAGACCCCAAACAATTGATTGGGAAGTCTAATTTCACATGAAATGCAGAAGAAGTAAGTGACTGTTTCAGAACTGCTCATTTCAGATTCTCATTTTCCGTTCCAGATACCTGGAAAACAGTCACATTTCTGGGTCATCTCACCCAGATCAACACTTCAACCCTCAGGTTAAAGGTGGAAATGAGCAATTACTTAGGTCTCCATTATACCACATACTTTTTGCTCTAGTCAATATGAAGGATAAAACATGATCCAGAATGAATACACGAGTGCATGAATTTCTGTACCAGAAAAAAAAGCAACTGAATTGCACAAAAACCTTGTACTTCTTTTGTTTTTAAATTAATTGAAAGGCAAAATAAAATTGATAAAAAATGCAGTCAATATTTGGTATAGGACATGAAATGAACCACACTGACTCTGTGAATCATCAGAAGGCTAGAGAGAGAGATTTATTCAAAATGCAATTTCTTTATATACTTTTTACAGAGACCAATATGATTGGATGGGTAAGGTTAATACCTCTTCAAGCACACTGGTTAAGCCAGAGGGCCATCAAGAATTCCCTCTTTTAAAAGGAATGAATAACATAGATATAGTTAACAAAACATCTCTTATTGTTTACAGTAAATCACCTGGGAAAGAAATATCACAGACCAAAACATCCCAGACATAAAATCAGGCCTACAGTCAATAAGACCAATTTGCCATTTTAACATAATTTTGCATTAATAAACTATCTTCATCGTGGATATACTTCAAAGTGGATATACTTTTCCTTTCTCCCTAAGAAGCTGTTTTACTTCATGAAACTACTTTAATTTTCACTGGATGAAAGGGAGAGGGGCTGACATTAGCCACAAGGCAAATGGAGTAGCAGCTTTGAGTATCCCCAATCAGTATTTTTTCCTGTGGTGACCATAAAATGCTGGGGTGGAAACAGACAGGTTTGGGTTTCCCACTGTGCAGCAGGGGTGTGCCTGTTCTGAGGCTTCCTCAGCTCATCCCATCTCCCAGTTTCCAGGCTTTGGTGCTGGAAAAATAGAGCTGAAAGCAGGGTTCCACTGAAATGGGAGCAGATGTTCGAAGTGACAAAGTGGTAAAAAATTCCTGGACTCTTCCTGTTTCCACTGCTCTGGCAAAACTCAAAATCACACCCAAAAGGCAACACTTGCAGCAGCTCTGCAAAGCTCTGCTTTGTTCCCCTCAGCTGAATCGTTGCTCATTTGCCTTATCTTTAGTAACAATTATCATTTCTCATGCTGTGCAGGCCCAGTGAATCTTAGGTAACCTGGCTTCAGGCTGGGTACAGGACTTATGCACACACCCTGAGGTAGATTTATTAACTGCAAGAGGATGAATCTCAAGGGCAACTCGAAGAAATCTGAGCAAGTCTCTTTTACCGATTCTTTTTTAATGTTAGCATTTGAATGGATCATTTTGCATATTGAGTCATAAATTTCCAGAAGATTATTTCATTAAAAAAAAAGAACTGGATAATATATGGGATTTTGGTGCCCAGTTGTGCAATATACAGCAGTCATATTTTTTCATGTCAGTTATAAAATTAATAATTTTGCAAGACAACATGGACATGTAAAAGCAGAGTCAGGCATTTTCACCTATGGATGTACCAGGGCTACCAATTGTTGTATGACTGCTTTTGCTTTGAATGCTACAGTGTTTCTTTTTGCTGTATAAAAATGACCAAAGTTTTCCACTTGGTAATTCATTCTGATTAGGTATTTTGCTTTGAAATAACTTTTATTATTGAATTTAACAATACTATCATTAACAACCAACCCCATTTTTTCCCTCACTTGTTCTTGATTTTTTTTAAAAAAAACCTACACCAGAGCAAAAGAATTTAAACACTATATAAATTTTAAAACATTCAAATTTAGAAACATAAAATGGGAAGTTCAAAAACATTTGTAAAAAAGATAAGCAATCAGTAAATTGATTGCTTGTCTTATAAATTCCTTGACTGGAATAGTGACACCATGTTGGCCAACATTTATAGATTTATGCAGTAACTTTTCTGTCCATATGTTGCAACTGTTTAAGTGGCACCAGTTTCCTGCTTAGCATTGTTAACATTGATTTTCATAAGTCACAGTACACAAGAAATTAAAATAATCCCCCAAATCCTTTAAAACATAATTTATATGGCAGAATAAGTACTGCTGCTGAACTTGAGACAGTTTACATTTATTATATTTTAGTATTGAGTTTTTGTGTTTTCTGGAAAAGAAATAGCAGAAACCTGCATGACAAGATATGACTGGCAGTTACATGTTTAAGATTGAAAAGTAATTCTACACATAATAATTCTTTCTATTCTGCAAAATATATGAATACCCAATTCAAAATAAAGGATGGGTTGATAAGGTTAATGAGAAGGGTAGAAATTTAATTGTTGGCTTTTTATTCAACACAGGGTTTGTCTTGAATGTAATTACATGGATAAAGAAAATCTGCCTTTTTGAACAAGTGATGGATTTTATACATTTTTTTGTGACCTTGATTGGAATGTTTTGGAAATTTCATTCCTGAAATAAGAGCTCTCTTCTACAAAGAAAGAGACCCATATTTTACCGTGGAGAATTTCCATGCTTACTTGAAGCATGGAAATTGTTTGTAATTCTGTTATGAAATGGAAATAGTTTTAAAACTATAACCTAAAAAATGTGTGGACACTAACTTATTAATAACCATTTCCAAGAACTGGTCAAAGTGGACAAGAATGTTGCATTAGAGCAGGAGAAATCCCCAAGGAAAATCTCAGCCAACTCTGGCTTTTTACTCCCAGAATCTCCTCAGGACAGAGACAGAACTGTGTGAGTTGCAGGCAGCCCACCAGCCCTCAGGAGCAGCAGAGTGCAGCAGAAGTGTTTATTCTGCTCATCATCTTGACATTGCTTTTAATATGACAGCCAGGCAAAATATATTAATCATTATTTTAATATAGAAATGAGTAAAAAAAATTATTCTTAGATATGCACAGGGGTCCTAACTGGGATACTCAGGTGGCATGACACTTGGGTTGATAAAAGTCAAGAGGTCATAATATTCCTCTGCCTTCATTTCTCTATTTTTTGCAATGAAAGGCATGACATTTTTTATTCCTCCTCAAAACTGTTACAAATGATGACTTGACTAGTAATCACAGATGACTATGAAGAGCTAAAGGATTATGTAAATACAAATTTTTTTTCTTGTTATTTTGCTGTCTAACATATTGTTCTCTCATCCTCCCTGCTATCAAATGCAGTTTGTACAATAAATGTATTATGGCCCTAATCCATGCTGTTATAACTTTAGAAGCCATAATAGTGTACCTTACTAGCTTGATAAATAAACCTGGGTAGCTAAATTCAACCTCTGTCTAATTAAAGTGAAGAGGGCCATAGTTTCCCTTAAGCTTTCTGGTTGTTTGTCAGCACAGAGCTTTCATGGGGTTAATTCACAGAGTAAAATTTTTCTTAACACTGATTGGGAGCAGCATTAGCTCCCAAGTAAGAGCATTTTCAGTATTAAACCCCTAGACCTCCCTTTATGCTCAAGATTAAGCAGAATCTCCTTTCTACTGGGGCTAATAATTCCTTTTTATCCTGGAGGCAAATGAAACTCAAACACGATAAATACCACAGGCAAAACAATGCAATGCTGGCTTATTTATATGTTTATAGCCTCATACAAATGGATAGGTCTGCTCAGTTTTTAATTACTTCTGTTATTAAACCTCCTTATATAAGCAAAAACAGTTTTTGAAGAAAGAAACCAATGTTTAACGTTTCATAGCAAAAGCAGCCTTCATCAATCACTTGACCTTTCCCAGCTTACCTTGAGGTTTCTTCAAAGAAAAAAGTCATTTGGTAAAACTTGGAACTCTCAGATGTTTCCCAATTTTATTCCTAACTCAAGATTTAAGATACTTAGAAACGTTTCTGAATTCAGCTGACTATTTTCTGTGCAAGCAAGGAGAAAATGAGAAAAAAAAAAAGGTGAAAAGCATCACAATAAATCTTCAACACTTTTTCACCTTTTATTTTTAGGTATCTTTGCTTTGTAGGAGGACAGGGCTGTAAGTTTGCCTCCTCCCTGTGAAAGGTAAAAAATGCATTTGATAGTAGCGAGGGAAGCCCCAAAAGGGCTTGGTGTGCCATGCTTTTGTGCCATGCTAGCTGAAATCCCTGCTCTGATTCAGAAAAGACCTTCAGTTATATTCACACCTTGCAGAGAACTATTGAAAGGAAGGGAGATCGTGAGGGTGGTGACCAGAGACAATAATCTCACTAACAAGGTGTTGAAAGAGGAAAGACCTTCACACCATTAGGGAGACTGCTGTGGATATTAATTAGATGTATAGTGCTGCATTAAGGACTATCACTAATTTAACCTACAGACCATATTCCAGGCAAACTTTCATGAAGTTCTCTTTGTACATATTAGTCAGCAGAAATCACAAATCTCTGATTATTTACTTCATCAGATTAGTTTTGGATTTCACATTTAAAGTAGAACAGTTATATAGATTCTTTACAAATTTGTTAGATTTTCATTCTTACTCATTTCAAAACTCATTTACTCACTTACTCATTTCAATCCAGACAAAAAATGTTCAACTTTATTTCTGCACATATTTGTAGGACATGAGTTGGGGAATTTAGTATGCAGGAAGATACTATTGCTACTTAAATTGTGTATCTGTTGAAATGTAGGTAATAACTAATCAGCAGCTATTATTTGTGAAGAAGTACTGTTCCTCCTTTCTTTGACCTAAAGGAATTCTCTCAGTGAAAGCTTTAACTTAAGGAGCTTTTAACTGAAAAAAAATCCATTAGAACAGACTGTAGTTAAGTATACTTTTGGCAGCTAAGATGGTGCACATGATGGTTAGGAGAATCTGCAACACAGATCCCTACAGATTTATCCACAAAACTGCTGAAACAATGGAAATTCTGTCATTATGTAGCAATTTGGGCTCTGCTCCAAACGGGAGAATTCCTTTCAAAGTGTGCATACTGCATTGGTATTAAGTTGATTACGTTTTAAGTAATTTAGGTGCTTGCTTAAAGCTGCTTGCTCAAAGTTAGCAGTGTCACATCAAAAGTGAGAGAAGATTAGTGAGAGAAGAGGATGACTAGGACTTCCAAGGTAAAATGAACAGCACAGTGGAAAGACAGAGCAGGAAAGGAAAGTGCTGTGCCAGGGACTGGCCCACAGGGAGTTCTCCAGAATCAGCTTTAATTAATGTTCCAGTCCACAACCCTTGTACAAAAGCTGAGATCTGATAGAGATTGCTAATGGCATAATGCTATCCTTTATCATTTTAACTCAAAGGAATACATCATGAATTAAATGAATGGCATAGAAGACCAGAGTAATAGAAATGGCCCAAAGTACCATAATGTAAAAAGGCAAGGCCAGGAATGTATGGTTACTTAATGTAACCTCTAATCATAAAGTAGGTAATAGATTGCTAAGCAAGAGAGGGACCTTGGGGCAATCCCAGAAGTAATATCAGACATGAATATTTTGCAGCTATGGAAAAGATTATATAACCAGAATTTATCAGATATATTTTCAAGAGAGCAAGGGTATAACTACCCAGACCAGCAAAGCCTTCTCTTAAAGACAATAGCTTTGCTTAGGAAATGTGATTTCAAATGGGAACAAGGGCAGAGAAAGGCTGCAGATATGATAATAGGGAGACAGATCCTATGATACTCAGTGAGTGTGAAAGGCATTGTTTCATTCAGCCGAACAAACTGGAGCCTGTGAAGGGATAGAAGTGCTCTGTATAGTTAGAAGGCTATATGTAAACTCTAAGAAAGGAAAAAAAAAAAAAAAAGAAAACAAAAAAAGAAATTTCTGTGGAGATCATCATGTTAAGACTTAATCTTCGTATTTGCTTTCCTCCTAGTATCAAACATGGGATAGTTTCATTAGGTTTTGCAATCTGGAGATACTACACTATAGCAAAAGTGAAAGATGGTCACAGGTCTATTAGACAAATTTGGTAAGATGACCCTGGCATGGCCAGACTAATATCTGGAAATGTCTGTAAATTCAAAGCAGTCCCTACAAAAGAAAATAGTCCATTAAGGCTTCAGTGACTATTACAGAAGAGTTAGTCTCTAAAGCTGTTCCTTTCTACACATTTTTAGCTGGTAGATTTACTCAGTGACAGTTTATTTCCTCAGACATAAAAATCAATGTCAAAAATACCATTTGAAATTTTTGAGTCCAATATAACTGTCTTTTAAGTTTCCTTGATTAGCACAGAAAATATGGAACTGCTATTAAACTGCTGTTCCCCTAATAAACATTAATTATAAGACAGCAGGTGATTAATCACTGATAATGAGCTATAGATGACTTTTAATGGTCAGCTAATAGTGTCATGGGCCTTTAATGCTGAAAATAATTAAAATGAATATCAGATTGTATGGTGAATACACATGCAGAAATGTGCTCACGGTTCAAAAAGCAGGCACCCAAATATAGAAGGAATAGCTTTCCCTGTGACCATGACACTTACTACCTCAGTTCTCTAGGCATGTGCAGGAGGGGAAATATAAATTGTTGGTTTAAGGACTGTTTTAGACAGAGCTTAGATATGGATTATAATTTACAGCACCTGTTTTTCCCACGACAGGTGGGAAAGTCCTAACCAGCATTTTGCAATTATTTTCCTTTGTTGTTGTTGGTCCTGGCACAAGAAGTCTTGAATTATAGCATGGAGATCAAATCCGTAATGGGAAAGAAATCTTTTCCATCACTTTTCCACTTCTGGAACAATAGATTATTACTAAAGCACTGCCATGAACATAGAGATGTGACTTGCAGTCTCTCCCTGGTTGCAAAGAAAATGTAATCCTTGCCTTTCCTTCCTCGATGTCTACAAATGCTGCTGCTCTATAAGCTTCAGTCTTTAAGGGAGGAAGAGCAGTTCTTTAACTGAAAGAGAGTTACAGCCCTGAAAGGTGACCCAAAACCATCAACACTTTGCACCTTAATATTCAGAATGAAGCAAAGTGCTTGTTTCCACTTCCTTTCCTGTTGGGTCATGTCAACACCTGGGAATTCACTTGTCTTCTTGCTGGGAACCAGACTCTGCCATTGTACTTCTGGAAACCTCTCTCTAGCCCAAGAGGTGCTCAGCACAGATTGCTTTGCTTCTTTAGGGCTACATTTTCTCCCAGGACAGGTCTAAGCTTTGTGTTCAAGCAGGTTTTACCCATACTGGCTTGTTCCTTCAACATGTTTTATCCCATGCTGTGTTTGGCATTGCTGGGGAAGTGTTAATTTGTCCATGTCTGAAAGTGTGTGGATGATCATATAGCACAGACAACTCTAGCATGGTCCTGCCTCTCTTCACTTTCTATTTTAGGGCAAGTCTTTGGGTCTAACTTATTGCATATTCTGGAATCAAAATCTATCTATTAAGGTTTACCAGGATGGTGTCAAACCTTTTTTTTTTTTTTTTTTTTTTTTTTTAAAGGAGTCTTTTCCCCATTTGTGGCCAAATTAAGAATTCTGATGTTGAAGCTCTATAGAAAATCTGATTGTTATAAAACTAAAGAGAATTTGAGGAACAAAGAACAAAGTTGTTTGTTTGTTTGTTTGTTTTGAGGTTTTTGTTTGTTTGTTTGGAGTTTTGGGGTTTTTTTGGCTTTTGTTTGCTTGTTTTCTTTTGTTTTGTTTTGCTTTTGGGGGGGTTTCTTTGCTATGTAAAAGCCACCAATGAGTATTGGGTTTAAATGTTGGAAGCAAAAGGATTAGTTCACCAAGGTGGGAACAGATGTGAATTCATTGTTGAAGTAGTCTTGATTTTGCGATAATTTTCATACTTTACACTGTCCTTTTTTGGTTTTTTCAGTACCTGTCAATATGCCATTTTTTCATGTATTAAATCCTGATCAGTCAAATATTTACACAGGTGAACAGCTTTACAAATGTCAGCAGACAAAATTAAGCAAATTTGTCTGCCCACGAGTAGTTGCTTTTATTTGCAAGCTTTTCTGAGAGCTCATTTGAGATTGTAAGCTCCTGGCACCTGATATAGCAATCATGGAATGTTGAGTTTTATTCAAAATTTACACCAGGGTTGTTACATTCACATCGCTGATGGAGCTAATTTCACTTTGCTTTTTGAATTAAAAAATATTCTTAGTAATTGTAAGTGAGCAACTTGAAAAAGTCATAGAAATTAATTGAAGAACGGAGAGGGAAAGAGAAAAGAAAAATCTGGGAGCAGAGATACAGGGAAGCGGAAGCAGGAGTGAGGAAAAAGAAAAATATTAAGAAAATCAAGAAACATAAGAGACAGGAGAGAGCAGAACATATAAACAGGAAAGAAGAGACATAGAAAGATAACATCAATAGAAACCAACTTTCACATTGTAGATTGATTCCTTGCCATTGTTTTTTTGGTTTTGTTTTGTGGATTTTTTTAATGGATTATGGCTTTTCAATGGATTTTTTATATTTTACAAGATTAAAATAAAAAATAAGAGATTAATGAAATATTTTTTTAAAAATTAATACCACCATTCAGCTGACAGTGTTCACAGATGTCCTGTAAGTCAAATTATGAAATTATAATCTTTCACTTCAGTATGTCTTAACAATGTTGGAAGGTAACGCTCTAGCAAAAAGAAAAGGATGAATTTTTGCACAGTTGTACATAAAAGACAGAAAACAACCATGACCATTTTTCAGCAAAAAGTACCATTTTTAAGGCTGAATATTTGACCATATGACATCTAAGCTATTATTGCTATTGATAATTTATGTAATTATTTTTTAATGAAAAATTATTCCATACAATGACATATGGGAAAATTGAAATTTTTAGGAAAATTGATGAGCATTCATATGTTCTTACCGCCAGATTTTAAATAAGACAAAAACTCAACTTTCAAACTCTTGTAGTCATGAAAGAGAAGACAGTTTTTGGAAGAGTTGCACTGTAAAGCACCCATCAGGCTGGCCAAATTCCAATGTGGAAAATTGCATTCTGCTTACTAACAATTGCCTCTTCCATTTCGAACACCCAGGCCTGTTTTTCACATGTTGCTAAATCCATCACATGCTTATCTACCTTGCTGAATTGTCACCCTGATCATTTATTAACTCTGTTAAAGAAGTGTCCCGGTTTTAATCAGTGTGATGGCAATTTGACTTCTGTACAAAATACAAGGAAGTATTACACATAAGATCCAGAACAGAATTTCAAAAGCTAATCATTCAAGACAATGACACTCTGGGTTTCTTGTGTTAATTAGCCCTCTGTCTCAATGTACATTTCTTGTGTGCTGTGAAACACATTTAGAAAAAATCAGAGGACACTCTTCCACTGAACAGTTGAGTACTTGCATAGTTTTAGGCACGGGCAAAACCTAATCAGGTCTGAGCTGCCGATATAAAATTGCATTTTTTATTTATAAAGGGGAAGGGAGCTCAAATTTCTCGGTTGGTCTTCTGCCAACACTGAAGCTGGAGAAGATTTAAAATAATGTTGAATCCTTTCACAAATACTTAATTGCAAAGGCAAGTGATTAGAGCATCCTTAACCCTTTTTAAAGACAGTCATGTTGAAACGTAACCTATGTCTTATCAAGTAATAAGGTGAATGTCTGTGGAAAAGATAATTTTCAGTGCAAGAAGATACTGTAATCAGCAATCCCAGAGCTCAAGAAGCAGCAGCTACAGTGGCTCATGAAAGCACTGTGGGATCCTGCAGGAGAAATGGCAAAATACAGCAAGATCATTGCCACTTTAGTAATAGGGCTGCAATTAGGACAGGATTGCTTATCCTTGTTTTGCCCTGTAATTACATGCAACAGCCTTGATAAGATTAAGTGCTGTGATAAATTCTGCATTTTTGCTTAGCTGAAAATAGGAACTCTATGTGTTTTTAGATAACCAGATAATTTAAAATCTCATCATCAAGTTCACATGCCAGGATTTATGCAAAGATTGAAATAAGTCAGATTCTGTTTCATGATCAGGCATATCATTTCTGCAATG
The DNA here is from genome assembly GCA_013400215.1 of Cisticola juncidis. Lineage (NCBI taxonomy): Eukaryota > Metazoa > Chordata > Aves > Passeriformes > Cisticolidae > Cisticola > Cisticola juncidis. Next base: position 200,673 of record VXBR01004648.1, read on the forward strand.
GAAAGAGACATAATGCTTCCATAGCAACACATTAAATACATCAAGTCCATGCCTTGAGAGCTACTGACATTAGTTTAACATGAATTCTCAACAATTTGTATGAAAAAAAGATTGCTTTGAATGTATGTGTGTGTGTGTGTGAATATGCAAGTACATCTGATATTTCTTATTGATGATTAAGCAAAACTCACTCTGTATACAAGTGAAGCTAAAGACAACCCCCCATCTCACACATTGTACAAAGTCTGTTAATAGATGGACATTTAATAGCTGTACAAGTGTATCTTAATGAACCTTAGGATGGGATAGCTTTCCTTGTAATTGCTGACAACTATGTTGCTTTACGTTTAAGATCATGCACGCTTATCAGAGATGCCATTGACTTGTACTTGTTCTGTTTATTGATTACTTAATTAGTTTCCAAGATAGCTAATCAGGGACAAATTCAAGTGTTTAAGCATCTCTTGCTGTGTCTCATTTTGAGCACAAAATGGAGGAGCATCTGTGTTACTTGGAGAAATAAATTAACCCCACTGAACTGAACTAGTTTAAATCATATTATAGGGTACAAAGTTGGAGTAACAATATGAAAGTAATTTGGGGGAAGCTGGTGTGCTGTCTCATCCTCCAAAAACTTACAGGAAAGAAGGTTTTATCTGCTTCCCAAATGATAATGCAGGGATCATTTTTTCCCTTTCTCTTCCACACTGTTGTTTACTAAATGCAGCCTTTAACAGTCAGGATAAGAAGATTTTTGTTCACAACAACAACCTCCAGGGATTTCTCTGTCACAGAAATAAAATCAAGCAAATGTCAACATTCTTAGTGAACACTGTACATCACAGTTGAAACTGTGTCTATAGTTGACTGTGGAGGGTGGCATCTGTCTCAAAAATTTAAACACTGAGCTTAAGCTCACACAGTGTTTTCTTCTGACAAACCCAAACTTATTTGTCTGTAATTTACTCTTTTAAAGTGGTATTGAGCGTCTATCTTGAATAAAATTTCAGAAAATATTGAGAAGAAAAACAGTTTCAAACTAGAATTTACTTAAAAACTTGATATGAAATGTATAGGTTTTCTGAGAGACTGTGATCCTTAATTAGTTGTTCGGTATAATTGATGCAGATTCACGTTATTTGGGTTTATTAAATCTGCTTTATAAAGCAAAGGGCTTGGTGTAAACAACAATTTTTCTCAGGTTTTAATGAAGTATTTTATGTTAATACAAGAACAGATTTCTACTGCTACATAACCTTTTACACAGAATTCATCATAGAATCAAAGAATTGTAGAATGGTTTGGGTTGGAAGAGGACCTTGAAGAGCATCCAGTTCCAACCTCATTGCCACGGACAGGGACAGCTCCCACTAGACCAGATTGCTCAGAGCCCCATCCAATCTGGTCTCGAATTCATGTCTTCCTGTGGCCTCTGACAGTTTTACCAGGTGTTCAATGTATTTTTTACAATTCTTTTTGAAAGATGATCAGAAAAACACAGCACATTAGAAGGAATCTGCCCAAGATTAACGCATGTTTTTTAGCTCTTTTCCCAATATAAACTGAAGAGTCCAGTACTCAAGATCATGTCTTTATTATCTGAGAAACTGCTCTGCTGTGATACCCACAGCTGCTTAATATGAGAACAGAGCAACAGTGCTCAGGGCTCCTATTGTATCTTGTAGGCAAGAGAGATGATAAGATTCGCTTGACAATCAATCTCAAATTTAAACTCAAGGGACACTTAACCAAGACAGACCTTTAATAGAAGTCAGTGGAGAGCAAAAGTTGGGGAAAATAGAAGAAAAAAAAGATATTCTGAAAATCTTTATGAAAAATAATTTGACACAAGTGAGACTTTGAAATAAAGAATATTTTTAACTGTTAACTGTATGTACTGAAATCTATCACATTTATTCTCAACAAATATACCAGCCTGTATTTACCTTCCACAAATATATGATTTCTTTCTTTTCTAATGCAACATACAAGCTCATCTAAATGTTATTTACTAATAGTGGATTGCTACTAAAATATTGATTCCTATGTAAATCACTATTCCAAAAAATAACAAACCCAAAAGAAAGCATGCCTGAATCAGGCACTTGAAAGAGGCTCTGCCTTCCAATTACCACTCACCAACATTTTGCCTACTATTCTGAAATCAGTTAGAATATAATTAAATATCAATAGAATCCATTATTTTGAAGCTCCTTAGGTTGAGTAAGGATATTTTTTTGATAAGTTTGACTTTTCCTGGACTATTTTTGCTACTGAAAGCAGTAAGGACCCAGATTTTATTCAGACTTATGTTTGCATGAAAAAAAATCAGCATTTTTAATAGTATTTATATTAAAATACATAACCAGGATAAATAACTCCTATATCTGGATAATTTCATAATTTAACAAATCTAGGGGTTATTTTATTATCTGAAATCAAATGTCATAATAAAAATTTATTAGACTGAATTCAGCAGCTCTTAGAATAAAAATGTTTGGCCATTTTTATTTAACTACAGCAACAAAAATGAAGTCAAAGTACTTCCCGTGAATACCACTAGTGACTTGATTTCTTCATCTACTCCTTTAAAATGAACAGGCATAATAATTTCATAAATACTGAATTTAAATTCAAATAAACATAACTTGATATGGGATGTGGGACAAAAGTAATTCAGTAAATTCAATAAACATTACTGTTTTTTTAACCTCATTTCTTTTAACTTCAAAAGAATCATTACCCTATAGCTAGAAAAAGAGGAAGATATTCTTGAAATCATCTTTGAAAAAAATTAAGCATCTCCTGAAAAAAAAAAAAAAAGTCTGGATTTTTCAACACAGTAATCTGCTAAAAATATTTGTTGATAAAACACAGAGAACACAGAAACATGATGGCATCGAAACCTGACAAAGAAAAAGAAATAATGTGGAAACTTAAGAATAGCTACTGATAGAATCAGAAAGTCAGAAGAGTGCAAGATATGTTTGTTAGTATTTATGTGACTTACATAGCCAGGTTTTGCAGTAATTTGAGGGCATATAATACAATAGTCAGTGCAGAGTCATTATAATCCTATTGCAAACCCTAGCTATAGACCAAAAGACTAAAATGACTTATGGCAATCATTTGTTCTCCCAAGTATACAGTGCATATGAAGCATCATTTACTGTCAACACCAAGAGATTTCACAACACAGTAAGAGACTGTATACTACCAAGAGGCTGTCCAAAAGCCATTGATCTGAAGGATGAATTTGATTAAGTTACTTGTAGTAAACTCGGGTTCCAGCTCTGAATAAAGCAAACCCAGAGACAATGGGAGTTTCAGAATATTCAGACTAGTAACTGGGTTGTAGATGAACATTTCATCTTTTTGTTGTTATGGCTCAATAGCTATTTTCCAGAAAAACATCTAGCCAAAACATTGGTTTCTAAAAATAACCTGTTACACACTTCATTTCTTGATGCAATATCACGCATTAAAGAGATGTTCTGAAAAGTTGAAAAATAGTTATTTGTTTAAATGCCAGTCTAAGATGCTCAGTGTTATCAGAAGGGACATGTCAGTAGTTCCCTTATCTTCATTAAAGTTCTTCAAATCTACAAGCTTAAAAGGGACAAAAAATGGCTTACTTAATAAAGACTCAGTAGTTAATTAGAGCCAGTCTCAAGTCTCAAATCATCTTAACCTAATAATCAACCTTTTTTTTTTTTAATTTTTTTTTTATTTCCCAGCTTTAAAAGAGCCACATTCCTTGTGCATGGATAAGTACTTTAGAAGGGAATGACTTTCTGTTCTCTCTAGTGCCACTCAGGAATCACACAGAGGTGACAATGGCAGAACTGCTTCAGAAAACTTCCAGAACAGCCAAGAACAGCTGCTGGAGTCTCCAGCAGCACAAGCAGTAGCAGGGTAACCTTGTCTCCCTCATTTGCCAAGAGCATTTCAAAGACAATACTCTGTATCCTTAGAAATGGCAGGATTTGTGGATTGCCATGGCAAGCCCATGGCTTAGAAAAAGTCTTCTAGTGTAACATAATTTAATTTCAAATCTACCCCAGGTTTCCTGTCCCTGCTAGTGAATGCATACATAGATTAGATTGTTCTGCAATATGTACTTCATGTACATCTGGTTTTAATCGCAAAATTGGCTTTACTGGTGAGCAGCTTTTCTCACTAATTATGAACTCCAGAGCTTCTCAGCTTCTGGAAAATCATACTATCTTCTATGTAAGTAAAAAAATCCACTAACAACAGATGTCTTGAATATTTTTTAGATTTGATAAATTAAAATTCTTCAGTCTATTCCTGAACAGCTAAACCCTTAATATTGAATTTTAAATATTCAAATAAATTTCTTTACTCAATGGAATTTTTAGAAAGCTAAATACAAATATCTATTTGAGATTTGGTCATGTTTTGCAAAGATTTAGTACTGAGGAAGAGCAGAATGAAAAAGAAAGAAATCAGATAATAATGTGGATTTTTAAAAAACCCACCTTTTTTCCTTTGCTTTTTCCTTTACTTTTATTGGGTATCGTTTTACTCTCTACAGTGATGCAAATAGTTAGAAATCCACTTTAATTCTCATCAAGCAGAAATCATTCTCATTTTAAATTTACCTTTCCCTAATAGAATTTAAAATCATGTTTTTTTTACTGAATTGTGTTAGATGTTTATTCTTTTATGGGCATGAATCAAAAATGGACTTTCTAAGTTAAGAAATGAATCTCAGGGGAAAAAAAAACTCAACAAAAACAAATTTTATTGAGAAATATACTTTGTTGTACTTTTAGTTGCTGAAGCAGCTGTATCTGGAAGTCATCTTTTTCAAAACTGGATTCCTTGAAAATATTAAACTGTCCAACTTTCCATGTCTGTAAACATAAATGTTTCCAGAGTCATGAACAAAACTGTTGGTTTCTGTTTGTGTGGAATGAGAAAAAGGAAAGCTGTTCATAGATTCTAGAAGGTTTTAGTGATCAGAATTTAATGCAATTCCATACTTGCCAGGTAGGAGGCAAGACACTGAAGTCTCAACATGAAGAGAAAAATCCCATTCCTTTCTTGGGTCTGTTTAACAAGAGATGCAGGGCCAGCAGTATCAGCACCTGTGTGCAGGTGGTCCTGAGGCTGAGCCCACCCTGAGGGTGCTCAGCAGCTGCTGATGCTGCTCAAACAGCGTTAACTCCAGCCCAGTCACCATGCACTGAGCTGTGCTGAAAACAGGATGCTGCAGAGAAAAAGTGATTTTTGACTGTTAGGGCCCTGTCCTCCTTTATGCTGAGAAAGCTCAGCCAAATACCCACCGCGATGATTCTGAGGTCTATTAAGAAGAAACAGCATGGAGCTTGCAGACGCATCAAAGATACTGTATCAGATCAGTGCTACATAACAAATTACCACAGTCTTACCTGGCGAGGAAAAAACTGTGAATAAGGGAGGGTGATATAATTAATGTTTCCACTTAAATAGTTATAATTTGGAGAATTTTAGTTTCACAGTTGGTAAGTAGCTTAAAAATACTTTTATTGGGTATCGTATTTTACTGTCGACTCATAGACAGTTGCTTGATAAATCAAGTTCCAGCATTGATAATAATATTCAAAAGTATAAATATGCCACATCTGATATTTTTTACTTGTCAGAGAACTATTTTTCTATGTGTTATACTGACTTTTGAAAAACTTGTTGGTTTCTGTGGAGTCCAACTAACATCCAAGCATCTTGAGAATATGTTGAGGTTTGGGGAGTTTGGGGTTTGGTTTAGAGGTTTTTTTGATTTGGTTTGATTTAATTTCATTTGGTTTGGATGGTTTGAGTTTTTGGGGTGTTTGTTTTGTTTTGTGCAAGCAGGAACATAGGAACAATCAGTTTCAAAATCAAAAATGTTCCTTTCTTAGTCTCTGCTTATGAAAATGCACTCCTGTCATGCTACAGGCACTTCTGCCTGGGATTCTTTCAGAGAAATCCTCCCATTAATGCTACCTGTATGACAGGGGGCATGCTCCAGTCATGCCAGATTCTTTTGAGAGACAAGAGCAATGGGCACAAGCCCAGAAATGGGGGATTCCATCTGAACACAAAAAACCTTTTTAATGTGAAGGTGTTTAAATACTGTCACATTTGCCCAGAGAGGTTATGGAGTTTTCTTGGAAATATTCAAAAGCCATTTGGACATGGACCTGGGCAAATTAACTAGCTGACCATGTGTGAGCAGGAGGGGTGTACTAGATGATGTCATGAGGTCCTTTTCAACCACAAAAATTCTGTGACTGGAACTCTAACTCCATGTTGTGATAAACCAGCTATGAGCTGTGCAGCTTATAGGTACTGAAATAGTTTGGTGAGTACTTGCTTGGAATTGCTGCACCACAACCCTCATGCAGCAGCAATCTCATCTTCCTTCCATTCTACTCACATCAGAAAATCTGTTCTCTTGTGAAGCCACATCGTTCTGTGGATTTTACGAGCAGCTGAGATACACAGCAGTATTTGTGTTAAATTCAAACATGACTGCAAGGTGATGGCAAGCAATATTAATCTGATCTTTACAGTTTTTGAAAGATACTACAGTGTATGTGCCAGGGAGCCCCAAGAGGCCAGATGGGGCAGGATGAGCTGGGGGTTGAGAGCAGGAATGGCATGGGCAGGGCAAGGTCTATCCAGGAAACCCACGAACCAGGACATCAGGAGGCAGGTCTGAGCTCAGAGACACCTACAGCTTAAGGCAGCTCTTCATTTGCAGGCGTGAGCTTGACAAAACCCCCGTGCCCATGGGCAGAGGGGGAAGATGCTAGCATTAGATGGTACCTTTTTCTGACTGTTCATATTGTACCAAGGATCTGAAACATTTTTCATTAAACCAATTATTTTTGTAATTGTGTTTGATGCCTGTAGTCAGAAATATTTATCAAACATTAATACAATATGTTTATCCTTTTCATTAATTTTCTTTCCTCCTTTAAAAGTATGAAGCGATTTTACTTTTTCTCTTGGTAGTTGGCAGTTCTATTCCATGTACAGAGTTTTAAAGAGAAGTCCCTGTGTTTCTTTGTTAGTTCTTTCTATTATTATTATTATTATTACTATTACTATTATTATTATTATTTTGAAGCACAAAAGAAATGATAGGAATGAACTGCTTGTCTGTTTAAAGAATCTTCTTTGAACTTCTCAGAATCCCATGCAAAAAGAAAACCTTGGAAATAAGAGGTAGTATACGAAAATAAGGAAAAATCAGATAATAAAGCACACCATAATTTTCTATGCAGCCAGCAAGAATGTACTAGGAATGTGAACCTAAATCCTATTCACTAAAAAAAGTCTTTTCAATCCTGTTCAGTAAAAAAAAGTCTTCACTGGTTTTGTTGCCCCTAACAGTGCACAGGGCCAATTCACACACCAAGGTGAGGTATTTCTATTTTTCTTTCTACCTTGTTTGAAATAGGGTGCTCAGTGGAAACTCACAAAAGACTGGCTCCCTGATCACCAAAACGTTGCACCACTTCTATATTATAACAAAAAAGGCATCAGCTTTCATTACTTACAGATTATGTAACTTTTAAATTAATTAGTATTCAACCCCCATTTGGTGGTTGTATCTCCTGCTCTGCATTTTAATTATTGTGAATGTGCAGTTCTTCCCTTCATTTGAGTCTGGGGTCTGTTTTCTGCTGGAATTACCTTTCCCCCAGTTTCTGCTCCGTTCTGCTGACCTCACTCCTGGTGGATCTCCTCCAGACAGCCATTCATCTTGAGTTTGTCTTCCTTGAAACAAAAGATTAGCCAAGCATACAACATTAATGATGCAATTGCTTAATCATAGCTGTCTAACTAGAGCTACTAATGAACAGCTAAAAACAAATTGCAAAGTTGGTTTAAAATATTGAGGGGTTCAAATCTTGAGGGGCTTAATTCCAGCTTTAATAGACATAGGTCATGACCTGGTACAGCACAATGTAAACAAATAGAGAGGAATGTGTTGTAAAAAGAGACATGTAGATATACAGGGTCCAATTAATCCTTAGATGTGAACAAAAACTAGTGGGTTTTAGCATCTTCAGTCTGATTTTTATTAGAAATAAATAAATTTTGTCCACTGAACTGGCTTTTCAAGGGCTCATTCTAGTTGTCATGCAGTTTAAATACACAATGAACATTCATTACAGCAACATTAATCTGGCAGATATTACACTTCAAATAATGGCTGCCTGCCTTGGTTCCTGGTTTCTCCTTTTTTAAGCATTAATTACCTATGTCAACAACAATCAATTTAGTGTAAGATAATTGCAGGTATGGAAAAAGGTTACCCTTTGCAAATAAGTACTTGAAAGGTAACATCTTCATAGTATTAGGATTTTATTTACTTGAAGAGCTTCAAGAATTTGTTGGACATCCCTGAGTTTAACTATATACAAAAAGGACTGTTGATTATAATTTTTTTGTGTATATGCTTATCATAATAACTAACAGATTTGTTTGGAGATTTTTTTTGGAGTAAACAAGACATACAGAAATTTTTTGGTGATTTGGAACAAAGTTATAGATACAGATACTTGGATATTTGTAGAGATAAAGATATTGATATTTATTCTTCTCCAATATATTAAATTAACTTCTCAATAATATGCCTTTTTGCAGATGCATCTAACACTTTTTGTCAGGCTGTCTCAATTACATTAATATGGATAAAAATTTCTAATGTCAATACTGTTGCTCATGTGTTTCATCACATAAATGCTCATCGTTCCCTTAGCTGTGGATCCAATGTATTTTTCAGGGTCCAGACTCATGTCCTCATCCACAAATTTTGCATGGCTTGTTTTTTTAAAATACTTCTTGTTCTAATTTCCCTTACTTATAAAGTCAAATCAGATGTGTCTTTGTCATCCAAGAGAGATTTATATAAATATTGATAAGAACAAGAAATGTTATTTTGATGCAGCATTTCATTATTTTTATGGACAGAAGGCCTCTCCAAATACCTTACACTTTTACAAACTAGAAATCTTATTGAGCCACTCATAACAGATGTAATGGAGAGCTGATCAGTATTTCAAAGATATAATACAGTTTTAGAGGCTGGAAGAGAGGCTGCTTTCCTGTCACCACTTCATCTCCTGCACAGTGGACTTTTCCAGTCTCTTCAGTTTTTCTTCTCATATTTTATAATCTTGTGGTAATTTCATATTCCTGCAGTTAGAATCAACCTCGTAGATCCTTCCAGTTTCTCTCTGGTCTTAGATTTGTCCAAGACCCATCTCCTGGATGAAGCATCACCAACATCTAGGAGAATGTTCCCTGTTCCTTGTAAAACATTTCTCTAAATCTGTCAGAGTGCCATTGATTCATCTTGGAACAGTGTTGCTTTTTTGGGGGCCAATATGCAGTTTGTGAGCCAGTATAACTTTTAGGTAATTTTTTGCTGCCCTGCTGCATACCTACATTTCTCCAAATATTTAATCATCTGCTCCTTAGAGCAGAATTTTTGTTCTTTTTCAGCTCAGCCACATGGTAGGTCTTTGGAAATGAGAGCAAGAATAGCTATAGTGCAAGCCTAGTATTCTTTAAATAGAGGAAGTAAATATAAGTAAATGTTAATGGTTAAATCAAATTTTTTAAAAAAAGGAAAAAGAAAATAATTTCTGTGAGACAAAGTTTACTTCAGAGTATCAGAATAGTCTCAAACCGTAATTACATTTTTTTACCAAAGTGACTATTTTTTTAATATTTGTTATTATACTTATGATACTGCATAAAAATTTTTTTTCTTGCATACATTGAGTTCAGGCTAAATTCTAGGAAAACTTCAGGGAAAACTTCTTGCACTTTTGAACTGTAACATATTCAAAGTAAAAGATGGTAAGATTATGAGACCTCTTTCAGCAGCTAAGCGAATACATAATATATCACCAGACAAGTTTTATATTAAATAGAATTTCCAAAGTCTTTTTTTTTTCTAGAACATTTTATATTAACTATACAGAGAGGAACGTATATTGCTATAAATACTTTTCTGTCTGCCTATCAGTGATATATGTGGGGTATCTGGAAAAGGCTGCTTGAAAAGTTTCTCCTGCAATAACTTGTATTGAAATATGAGGCTGACAAAGAACTGAAGAACACAGTAAGCTAAAATGGATAGCAAACACTGAGCTTGAATGTATAGCAACCTCCTTATGTAAGCTGCTTAAAACATATAAATATATGGCAGCTCATATTTAGGACTTTATCTGATTTAAAATTATGAGAGGATTTTTAAAAAGAGAATGACTTTTTATCTACTAATGTAATCTTCCAGTGCAGTGCATTAATAAAACATTTAGTACTTTCAGGAAAGGTTGATAATTAGTTGTTGGCACTTAGCTGCTAATGACAGCTGTAAAGGATATATTCTTAATTTATATTTTATGCAGGTATTAATGGCTAAAGTTAGAAGAATAATTAGCATAGTAGGGCATGATGATTCATGCTGTTATTGATATTGTTGCAGTCAACTTTATGCTTCCATGCCAAAATTGTCATATTTTTTATTATTTTGGCTAATGGTATGCAACCCTTATATCAGATTTCTGTCTAGACAGCAACAACTTTGATAAAATATTTACTGAGTCTCCATGACCCAGGATTTTTCTTGAAGCTTAGTTTTTTCTTGCTTATTTTCACTTTAGAGACTGAGAGCTACTGAAAATGCAGTGTGATTTTCTGATTTGGAGACCATGAATTATCTTCTCCTGGAGGCTCTATTTTTCTGAATGTTATTTTCAATATGCAGATTATACGGAGGAATGGAAGAATTTTATATTTTAGCATATTGTGTTTATTAGTCATAAAGAGGGGGCAGGGTAGTGGGGGCTGTAAAGTACATTTCACATAAGCAGAAATCTAGCTGCAACAAAGCCAAGGAAAGCAGTCATCTTGATTAGAAAGAATGCATTATTTTTTCTAGTATATTTATTCTCTCAGACGTGAGGAATTAAGAGTTGGATAATCTTTCATGTGAGTAATACCTGTGCAGAGCACTCTAAAACCTGCTAAATTCTAAACAGGTTTTATTTTCATTTAAAATTTGCCTATCCTATATAGTTAAATATTGTAATTGTGATCCACCACAGTCATCTATAAATGAGAGGTCCAGAGGATAAGAACACGCTCCATACTTCTGGGATGATCTAGTTCAAGTGTGATGCAGAGGGGGTTATGTTTAGAAGCACATGGAAAAAAAGAGAGACAGAGGCACATCCTGACATCTAAAGCAACTCACTGCCATCTAAAATGAAGGAATGTCAAGACTGCGGACATTTTTTCAAAGAATCTTCATTCTTTAGTAACATAGATATCTGTCTATGTAATGATATCTGAACACATAAATGCAATTATGTGGGCATCTAGTTGGCATAGGCTGTTGGACCTTTTTTGTGCTGAGCTCATATCCTTGAATTTCAAAGGAAGAAAACCCAGATACAATGCAGGGAAGAAACTCAATAACAGGAGCTTACAGTATGCTCACATCCCATCCAGAAAAAATAGCAATCAGAAACTAATATGGCTTATGAACCACATCTGCCCTGCCTGCTAGATGTGGCTGTTGATTAAGGAACTGGTAAATGGAGCAATAATTCACTGTGGTTAGGAAATAAATTATGGTATGTGGAATACTGGAGATTTTCTTCAAGTACTTAAAAAAAAAAAAAAAAAAAGAAAACAAGACAATCCATTATCACGAGCAGAGAAAAGAATATTTCAGTCTTTCTTTTCCCATTTCAGGTAAACTGTACCCAGGTAAGGATTCATACAAGAATGAAAATAACAACAAAGTAATTTTATAATGTACATTTGAGCCAAAGAAAACATCTTTCAAACTCATATTGTAGGAGATATTGCTAGCACAGTGTTTGTAAGCATTTGCTGCAGTTGAAAATGCCAGCTGAATCAATACCCACCAGTGTGCTCAGTAGTTATGAGGATCCATGTGAGTGTGACTTGCCATGCAGATGCTCCTTGGGAAGGTCTGTTTGAATCTGTAACTTCATGCACACACAAACACATCAGAGGGAACAAGTGTATTTGCTATCTATTTTTCATCATTTGTCATTCTTCAGTTTTAAAAGGTTTCAATCATCCACTGAAGACATCAACATTGCTACATGTCTATAGGGACCAATAACACAATTTAATGACCAACAAAAAGCTGAATTGAGTGACATTCAAACATAGAATGAAATATTTTATTTTATTTACTGAATATATTCTATGACAACACAACATATTTTAATGGTTTATTGAAAAAAAGAAAAGGTATCATAATTCTGGGGGGTTGTTTTCTTTTGGGATTTGAGGATTTTGTGTTAGTTTTTAATATTTAAATTTAATGTTTAAATACTTAAATTGACCTTTCTAGGTCAAAAAGTTTTCCTCACATTAAAAACATACAGCCACTGTTAATACTAAAGAAATAATAACAATAATTAAAGTTCAAAGAGGGACAAAGTCCATTATAGAGTTGTAGACAATCCTTTTATTACAACATTGTGTCGAGCTACAGAAAGAGAAGTCCCCATGGTGAAAAGTGAATGTTCAACTACAGGAGAGGGTCTGATGTCACAAATCATAGTACGGGGATATGTAGTAGACATAGAGCAGCTTTACAGTGAAATCAGGCCTAAAACAAAGAGAAAATGCTAAAAATTTGAAGTCTAGCTTATAGCCAAGTGGAGACATTTTAACAATAAGAAAACAATTTATTTGTTTGTTTGTTTGTTTGTTTCAAGCAGACCTCTATCAAATTAGCTGGCAAAAAACCTGGAGATCTACTGAGCTGATATTTGGTTTAGTTATTACAGTCTTTTTCCTAGTATTTAAAAGAATAACTAGCAACAGACTGAACTTCCCAATGCCACCAGAATTGCTTTAAATAACAGGATGGTAGGGAATCCTGTTTTATGCATGTCTAGTTTTATGAAATCAAAAATAAGCTATAACCTTTCTACTAGGAATCAGTAACAAAGAAGGATATACTGAGAATAGCTAAAGGATCCCCTGTAAATTTAATCAATAAATGTGTTTCAACCTTTACTTGGAAACCTGGAAAAACTGAATATCTCAACTGGACAGTCATGAAAGCTGATGTTTTTTCCTCTTGTGAGCTCTCAGTCTGGAACAAAAACCTTTTTGATGGAAAACAAAAAGAAAATGGATTTTGGAAATAATAGCCAAGGATACTAAAAAATAAAAGAGATTTATTAACAGCCTTGCAGTTTCTTGGGCAGCAGGTTTTTTCTTTGTATTCCCATTTGTCAGAAAGGGCAAAATAATAAAAGACCTTGCATGTGAATTGACTGGAAAATATCAGGTTTTGATTCACAATTTTTGTTAATTCAGTCTCAGTTCAACAAAATTGACCCATACCACTCAAAAAAAAAGAAGTGTTAAATTTTGCCTTGTTAGGCAGGTTGCTTTCAATTATTGAAACACTCATTTCCAAAAGCAATCAGATGAGTTTTCTTCATCTTTTACAGATGCAGCATCATCTCAGCTGTACCACTGTGGCATAGATGCCTTTAGAAGCATGGGTGCAGTGGATCTGAGGATCCTTGGCAGGATCTGTTTCAGAAACAGAAGATTGTAGACATCTCTTCAGACTGAAAAAAATCAAGTTCTTCAGCCTCTTATGTCATCCCAAACTGTTGCAGTTTGGATTTGAGGACCATCTGTCCACTGGGCTTGTTCCAGTTTGATCTAGTTTATACTGAAGAGCTGCAGCTTGGGCACAGTACTCCAGCTGCAGCTTCATGAGCACTCCTTTAAGAATAAAGGGGAATAATCAGCTCCATTTGCCTTCCCCAAACATCAGTGTAAAGGAGGACTTTATTTGAGGTGGTATAAATTTATTGTTGTCTTCTGATATTTGGCCTCTGGTGTGCAACTTATGTCATTACCAGACCCCTAGAAGTCTTCCATGTGTAACAAAAGCACTCATTATCCAAATATTCAATAATTGGGGTTTTTTTAAACTAGTAGTTTTTGCCTTTAAAATGTTTCAGGCTCCCACTTCCTCTGTGACCTGTTCAAGACTGAGTCCTCTCCACAGCTTCTCTGAAGATCCAAGCAGGTCCTATATTGCCCCACATTCCAAATAAGTGTGTTTTATGTCTTCTCCTCACTTGAAATCTGTAATCTTGAATTTTTTATTTTCAGAAAATCTAGCAATTGATATGTATTGAGATACCATTTATTAATTTTACCCTGGCAGCAGAACCCAAACAGAACAAAAAAAAATTTGACCGTCCTACCAGGAAAGACAAACATTTTAAGATAAAATAGTTCATATAAATTTTAAAGTAGAGAACCTTTCTAAAGATTTCTGCCTGTGTAGCTATTATAACTGGACAGGTATTTATATCATTCCCTTTTGTCTGTATCATATCAGTCTGGGATAAAAGTGAGCAGGTTTTGATAACTTTTCAGTACATTGCAAGAAAAAGAAATATGACACAGGAATACATGTGATAAATTAAATTTGACATGTTTTTTATCTATATAAAATGGATTCTGAACAGCTGGTAATTGCAAATATTTTAGAAGTCATTTTTGATGCGGAGTATTGCTTCTGTGCTCAACATTAATGAGATGTGAATTGTACTTCATCAAATTGACAGTTCTCAGGTTTTTGATGAACATATGATACATTACTCAAAACAGTGCATAACGGATACATTTACCTGTGAAGAGAAGAAGAAATTCTTAGTTTCAGTGCCTGCTAGTGACCTACTTTGGCCATACAGTACAGAGCTGTGCAGACAAATTTGTGGGTGCATATAAATAGATAGAAAAACTTCGGGTAAAATGAAGGAGAAAAAAATATTCCAAAAAATTAATGAAAAAGTGAGCACTTCTATTTAATGGAAGAGGAAACAAATGTCACATTTTAAAAAGGGTGGGTAGACCTAGTACCTGTTAAAGAATTTAGGAACACTTTATTTAATGACTAGGATGACTACTTTGCTGCTGTGCTTTTTTATTGAGTCTGTATTGTTGCTACTGAAAAAACAGGCTATGATGATACAAAGTAGCTGTTGCCTCGACAGAATTTTCAGAGGGAAGTCAGAGGGATTATTCAAATATTTAATGTTGTTCACACACATAAGCAGTATTATTGCCTTTGATTTCACTATGAAAAGAGTACTGTTCATATTCAAGTCTAGGGAGATGATTACAAAGACATCCCCAATTATCCCAGTCAGATGCATATATGATTTTTAA
The DNA here is from genome assembly GCA_013400215.1 of Cisticola juncidis. Classification (NCBI taxonomy): domain Eukaryota; kingdom Metazoa; phylum Chordata; class Aves; order Passeriformes; family Cisticolidae; genus Cisticola; species Cisticola juncidis. Next base: position 215,940 of record VXBR01004648.1, read on the forward strand.
TAAATCTACATAAGGTCAGTGGGTGAGCTTTCATATCTCAGCATTATAATTCTTGGGGGTTTTTATTTTTTTTTTTAATTGTGAATTGGTTGAATGTACACACACTAGCATGTAAAATTTATCTTGCTACCCTTACCTGTATCAGCTAAGACTTTGAATTTCTTCTGGTGGGGAACCTGAAAAAGAGAAAGGAAAATCCCAGTAAAAGAAATAGGACAATAAAGTAGAGATTTATAAATTGATTAATGAACACTGCTGTTGGAGACTGAAAAGGTAAACATTTTATGGAATTACTCCTAATTTTCAAAAGTTAAAGCGTAATCATACGTGGGTATGCACATTCTGCCAAGTGAAATTGGGAGGTTTGTGTGGTGGGTCATGGTCACAGTACAGGAAACTGTCACTACCTAAAATGACTACCTGCTAGGTTTGACATTCTGTAGTGCCAACTCCAATGGAATGAAATTGATGTATTTTCAAGAATCTATGTTGGTGTCTTAGAAAAAGGAATTGCTGTACTTCTCATTTCTATGAACTTCACTACAATGTAATTATTAGATCTGTAAATGAGAAAACAGGATTATGTTAGAGGGATTCATTTGCTGGAAACAAAAGTTAAGATGTATTATAAAAATGCAGGGAGCTCAGACAGGAAAACCTGGATGTCCTTTAGCACTGGATTAAAAGAATTCGGATAAAATGCTACAGCAAAATCACCAAATAGTCTATTCCATTTTCCTTAATTTCTTTTTTTCGCTTTTTCTATTTTTTTTCCTTATATCCTTTGTTGCACACCTATTTTGAAAGATCTATGTACATTAATTGATCATGAATCATAAGATCAATCCAGGTATCTTCTGCCTTCCTTTGTGTTCAGAATGTAACCACACATGAGGGTAGCCTGTCCCCAAGGATTCCACAGTGAAGAGCAGAAGTCAGCTTTATCAGCATCTGATTTCACTACAGCTATCCAAATATGAAAAAGAGAAAACTTTATGTTAATGTCTACAAGGACATTATTTCAGGTGTAGATAAAGAATTGATAGTGCTGTATGTTGGCAGCTCCAGAAACTAGTTTATAGTGTAGATACTCAGAACAGAGCAAATATACAGCAGAACTATCTCGGGCATTTCAGCCTAAGAGAAATCTGATCCTGTTCTCCACATAGGCATGAAAGAATTAAAAAGATCATTAAGAGCAATGCTGACACGTATAAAAAATATATTCATTTCAGAGAAGCATTGGAAGGAGTTTCCTGGAAATTCTTGCCACCAGGTTTTGGATTAGTTTCCTCAAAGAGTTTTGAGGAGTCTGAGCATGTTACAGGATGGATCACTGGCTGCTGCTGACAGCACAGCATACGGCATTCTATCATCCAGAAAATCCCCTCCGTTTAAATATTCTCCGTTAAAGGATGTTTGCACAGGAAAGAAAAGGGAAACTGTGTTACAGAATATGGAGAAAATAATTTATTTGGCATTGATGGACTCAATGCTATTGGCTGGTTCTAGGCATAGGCGTTCCAGCTGTGTTTTCTAAATTTTGTGTGTTCTGTAGTACAACTCACCAAGCACAGTACTTGTATTTCCACTGTATCTACTTACTTTTTTATCAATAAGCTTTGGAAAAGAAAAAAAAAAAATCCTGGAAAAAACCCAAATATATCTCCGTGTGAAAAATAATAAACAAAATTTTTTTCTCACTCATACAACTTTATTCTTTTTTTTTTTCTTTCTGGAAAAATCCAATGCTGTATAATAAAAGAGGACTGGGAAATCTTCCTTGTTATTTAGGCAATTGCCTTATTTACAGTAATACCATAAGAAGAATCTCTAAGATAAGTGGCAGGAAAAAATTCTGAATTTGAAAGATCATGGGAGAGAATTGAATAGTGCTGAAAGCAGAATAGTACCTCAGCAACCATCAGGTCTGTGAATCAAACCACAATATAATAACATGATAGCTAGGTGAATATAAGCTCTGAGGAGCTCATTTGTAATTTAGGACCCACTAAATGGAAAGCATATCTGCTTTAAACTTGCTAGTCTATATTGCTACAAATCTGAAATCTTGATACGTTAGCAAATCTTCACTGTCATCCAGAGTGGGGAAAATTCCCAATTTGATTTAATTCTCTTAGTCTCTGTTTACTTTAAGTGAAATTTCTCTCTGCCTATTATGTCTCCACAAGGATGTTAAGGACAAAAAAGGCACTGGAGATACTTCGTTATTTTTGATGACAACATTGAAAATTATTTTTTAGTACCACAACACTGAATTTAATTCCTAAGACTGAGAGCTTCTTTCCAAGGAACAGAGACACAATTCCAAAGCTCATTGTGGTTTTAAATACATTCTGATTAATAGGCACAGTTTCACCCAATGAAGACCTGACTTAAATCAATGGGCATAGGCTTCAAAAAACCTCTACAGGAGTTGATGAGTGCAGGTAATTATTTTCTGAGTCTAACATCTTTTCAAGCATTCTGCTTGTTGAACCAAGATTCATTTTTTAAGCAAATAGCAATGCTGTGAAGATTTTACAGGTTTCTGCTATAACTACAAGAGAAACAAAAATTATAAATGCAATTTTAATTTCTGTATCAATAACTCTATTTTAACAAGGTTTAAGGAGCATAAATATTTGATTCTGCTCCTCAAATGAATGCAGTTAGATAAGCAGTAGCAATAATTATTCTGTTTCTGAACACCGATTTCAAGGACCTCAGCAGATTAGAGAGCACAGTTGCAGACTGAAAGGTGAAATATATGAGATTTAATGAATCACAAGAATCTGCTGCAGCATTCCTTCAATTATAACAAAATTCCTGAACCTGTGTTTTTTAAAATAAAGCAAAAAATTAACCTTCCAAAGTCAAGATTTTTTTAATGAGTATATATGTGTATTTTGATTCATCACTTGATGTGAGTTTGTAAAGTGTTTTGCTTATGGCTCAGCTACAAACTTAAACCATAAACTTCAGACATTAATCCACTCAAACTGAGAACAAAATATTCTAGTAATTTTCAGATCTCTATGTTACAAGTTTTAAGAGAGATATGTTATCATAAGACATCATAAAATTAAGTCTCATGGCAGTGCTGCACTGTTTGAGAACTTTTTCACTTTAGGAGGTTGGCAGATTCCAGATGAGGTACAGTTGTACTTCTTTGGAACTGTGCTGTAGGAAAATACCTTGTGGTTGCACAAAAAACTAAATACTGATTTTAGTACTACTTCCATTTAGTGCTTTATGAAGCAAAGATAAAAACTAGGAAAAAGTAAGTATTGAAATTTCAACTCTGAAAATTTAAAACTTCCTGCTGCTATGCTGTTAAAATCTTAGAAATTTTAATAATTTAGCTGAAAATTATTTCTCTCAGTTCAGAATGGCTGTGTAATCCCAACCCTGCGTCATACTGTGATCCTGATATTTTGGTTGAAGTTAGTAAGAACTGTAAAACTCAACATTTTTCCCTACAGGAAAATTATTTATATCAAATATATATTACATAATATTCTCCTGAAAAAAATTAAATAATCCCTGTGTCCTGTCTCTTGCTCTATTTCTCATGGTTTTAAACGGAACTGTTACAGCAATACACATAGAGTAAAAAATTTCACTCCCAGAACCCAGAATTGTGAATCCTGTTAGGAAGACACATACACAATCTCAAATTTTCTAAGTGTAGCAATAAAGGATGATTTGCAGAAGGTTTAAAAGTCATTTGATATGTCTATATTGTACTCCCACAAAGCTTTTCTTCTGCATACATTATTCAGTGAAACTGATGACACACTATTTAACACCAAAACCTAGTCAGTAATTCTGCATGAATAAATAGACAAAAATAAAATATATGTGATTCTGGATATATTAGCACTCACCTTTCAATAGGCTCATAGAAACAACCAGGTAATAGTATTTGGGTTACTATTTATGGCCATATTGTTATTTCACGGATATGCTCTCTTAAAATAATAGAATAGTGGTTTTCTTTGTATTCTAATTTATTTGTAGGTTGAACCAGACATTTTCAAATAGAATTTAATCCTTCTATTTTTTTCCTTCTGTGTTCTACTTTCCACATCTTTATGTCATAGCCCATTCTTTAAAAATGAAAATTCATTATGTCATTTTGCCTGCATCTATTAACTTCACTGCAGTCCTGCCTGTTTCATCTGCAAAAATGTAGCTCCTCATCAGGGTTTCCAACCAGATGGACTACAAATACATCAAACTGCCAGCCAAGAGAGCTCATTTCTGACAGCCACAAATAAGGGTTGGAAAAGGAATTTTCAGATGCAGAAACTAAAGTCTTTTTAACACTGTTGTTTTTCCCACACATTGCCTTAAAAACTGGGAGTCCTTTCGTCTTTATTTTGCTTGGGAGACTCATAAATAAAATGCTGTAAGAATGAGGTTTGTATTTTAAGTAGATTACTGAAAATGTAGTTATTTTTCTGACTGCTTACAAACTTTTTTTTCTCCAATAGAATCTGAAAATTTTGAAATATTTTTTACGTGCTTTTGCATTCTTAGCATACTGAATGCATCTGCATCATATTCTGCTCATTACCATCTTTTATGCACCCTAATTAGACATTTTTAAGACTACTGGTCTAATTTTAAATGTGAGAAACAATTATTTTTCTAGAATGATCAGATAGGGGAGGGTGGATTTTTGTTTTTTGTTTTTTCTCTAACTCCATCCAGAAATTAATATTTAAATGTTTCAGACTAAAATTTACTGTTTCAACTAATAAACCTTTGTCTTTCAGAGGATGGGAATAATGTCCTTATAGCTTTTAGACTTTTGCCTTTAACTAAAAAAGCTATTCTGGTGATGTGCAGTACTCATATTTTTTCCCTTTTCTAAGAAATTTAAGAAGGCATAACTCTATTCTTAAGTAGCTTAAGGGATGGAAGTCAAATTAGAGGAGCTGTGGAGAAGAGTAAATTTTTTCTTAGTACATAGCATCTTACCTATTTTGAGCACAATCACAGTAGAATATACGTATTTCAAGGCTTAGTAGTTTGACACTCAAATCAACAATATTGCTGTTTCTCTAAGAAACATCCCATTCTTTTTGTACTTGGACAGCTGAATAGGGACAAGAATCAATATCTAGAAGGAGCATATGATTGCACATTCTCTGCATGGAGTGGTCTCGGGAGTAAAATGTGCTTGCTGATATACTGTTAATGGTTGGCCATATGTTCGGATTCTGTTTATGTAGAAATAAACATCCTGGATGTGCACTGACATTTGAAAGTTACATTCCCACTTACATGTAACATATGCATTTCAGTTAAGTTATATATTCAGAGCATTTAGCATATTCTCATTCTGAGGATGCAAAAAGGAGATCCAGATTGTAATTTGATTTCAACATTGTTTTTGCCTCCTTCTCTATGCATAACTATTTCATAATGATGAAAAAGACTGACACTGAATCCTAAAATAATGAAGGTCAGTGTAAAATTACTATCAGAATTGATATTCTTTGCATTATGTCGCAGAAGACCAAATGTAGCAGAAATGTGGAAACAGGCAAAACTTGTCTTAGAATTAAATGAACTACAAGAGGACTTGTCATGAACTTTGTCATCAGGAGTCATAACAGAATCATGTAGGGGGTCAGTACAATATTAACATAACACAATGGGCAGGCAGAACTGATGGCTCAGAATGCCAAATGACTGACAAAATACCAAAAATAGACATGAAATCACTATCTTGTAGAGCAGAGATAAATCCCTGTAGTAGGAAGCTTTGTCAAAAAGATTTTGACTAGTAGACTAAAGATTTGAGAGAGAAGTTTATGGTCAAGATAATGCCAAAAGTTTGTACTGTAAAAATAAATAAGGAGTCTGAGTTAAGACAGCAAATAAAAACTATTCCAGATTTAACTGTTCTTAAAAAATCAAGTAGTGCTTGGACTGAAGAGATGTAGTAAGTCCTTTATGCCAACTAAACAGATCAACCCCTCTCAAGAAACTGATGGCAGGGCATTCAATAAAAATTTAATGGATCTATCTATGTAACATACTTCTGTTAAAATGATCACAAGTAGCTAATGTTAGAATTAGAGAGAAAGATGAAAAAAATCTCAGTGTTACATTAATTCTTAGCTTAAGGTGTTAATTTCTGATACAAGTGAAGTTAGAAATTTTTGCTTTTTTATATAGTTAAAGATGGTAGGCAAATAATTCACTTACAGGTATTACTCTATGGGACAATTTCCTTCAACTTTATGATTGACATGGGTAAAAATAATATAAATAAAAGAAGAATCAAAAAAATAGATACTGAGAGAAGGAGCCTAAACATAATTCATGAAGTCATTGTTATTGGCAAACTTTTCTGAGACAGCAGTAGATGTTGAATATACTTTGTTTCAAGTGTTCCAGTCACAGAATTTTTATGAGCCTAGAAAATGAAGTAGATGACATAAGCAAGAAAGGAATGGTGGATACTTGGGGAAAACCTTATATATCTATATAATATATATATTATATAGATATAGACAATATAGATATTTCTATATCGTGGCTTAAGAAAAAAGTAAGGTGACATGACTAAAGAGAAGCAGAAACATTTGTCAGAAATTTAGGACCTGAGGAAGTCTGTGTGCAGGTAAGGTAGGATTTGAAAACAAATGAGGTGAAGAAGATACTGACAGTACCAAGAGACTGTCCACATAGAAATAGAATAGATGAAAACTAAACAAGCCAACAGAGAAATTACTTTTAACATTAAGAGAAGAATTTGGAGTTATTTTCTTAAAACTTTCAGAGAACTAGTTGCTTGTCTGTGTAGTTTTGAATTTTTATATTTCTGTTTTTCCATATTAAACAATAAATATTTAAGAAATATGATGATTGCAGTTCATACTGATCCAAAACACAAAAAACAACCAGGACTGACAGAGTCAGATGGAGTAAAAATTAAAAAATGGGAAGAGCTACCACAGCAAATATTAGGAAAAAAAATCCAACCATATAATGGCAAAAACGCATGTTATAAGCTTTATAGTTATAGAAAACAGTGAACAAAATATAACAGAGTACTGCTAAAACTGTTGTAGATGTTCCATTTTCAGGTGTCCTAGTGGATACCCATTTACAACTTCTTAATAATAGTAAGCACCATATTTGTAAATGTCATTACCATAAACTTCAAACACCCTTTCTGATTACTTATTCAAAATTGAACACTGTATTTTCCAAATACATTCTGACAGTCTTAGCTGAGGTATTTCTATTTCTATTTCTAAGGTATTTCTTAGCAGAAAAATTGCCCCTGGAATTCAAAGAAATAGAAGCTGAAATACTGAAAATCTATGTATTTGTTCAGTTTAAGACAAGAGGAAAATTTCCAGCCTAAAAGTTTAAAAGACTGATAAGCATCAACTAGGAGGAAATAGAGGGAGAATCTTTACAAAAAAGCATTTTTTTAATCCTGTATTCTGACAATACATATTTCAGAGTATATATTTTAGCAATTGAACTTCTGAGGTTGTGTAAGAATGCAACTTATCAGTCAAGAGATACTCTTTTCCTTACTGCACAATTTTCATAAAGATAGATACAGTTATATCATCTACTGAAGTGCTGTGCTTCTTCTACTCTCTTGTTTTTGGCAATAATGGAAGCAAAATGAGAACAGAAAATCACTGCCATATCTGCCTTACTGTGCCAGTTTCTCACAGGCTGAAATCTGAGGCTGGCTAAAACTACCTACATATTCAAAATATATCTAGTGGGGTACTGAATCAATATTCTTTTGTTTCTAAAGCAAATATTCTTTTCAAATCCATGAGATGAATGTGTTACACCCTGAATTATCTCAATATACCACCAAGCCAATTTTACATCCAACATTTTCTGAGTGAGAAGACACCCAGTGATGCCCCAAGGAACAGTAAAGTGCTCAGAGAGCAGCTGAGACACACAGGTTGTATAAAGCAGATGGTACTGAGCATGTGTTTTAGGCAGAGCTGCATGACATTTACTCTAAAAGTGCTACTTTTTCTTAATATATTTCCTTGGTGTTTTCACCACATTGTCAAGTTTCATTCAAAAGCTGGGGAATGTTCACTTCAGACAGGATGAATACAAAAGAGCCCTCTTTGGTAGGAGCTACTTTTTCCTCTCCAGTTGTGCATTAACACACTGCAGAGGCATTTCTGAATGCTAGTTTCGAAATTAGAATTTCTTATTTCTTGGAAATTAGAACTTCTTATTTCTCAGTAATAGGACATTAGTCAAGAACAAGAAAAAGTTGGAGGAAAAATAGTCTACCAAGTTCTGTGCAGGAAATTGCTCTGCTAGTTGCCCATTAAAAACACTTCTAAGTGAGGCATCCTAGCTCAGGCCCCTATGAAAGATTTCACACTGCACAGAGTAAGTAAATGATTACTTTCTGAAATCATCAATGCATTTAAGAAACTTATCAGCTGGTGAAGGCAAAGAACATTCAACATCCAAGCCAGCACTTTGCAGTTTGTGAGCACCAGGTACCTCTGCAGTGCCAGGTACAAATGAGCTGTTTAGCAGTCTTGTCAAACCTGCACTTACATCCCTCTGACTTTAGAGAGGTTATGTGAACATAGCCTCTCCTACTTTATGTTGGTGCACAGTCTGTTTTGCATATATATTGAGGGGATCCTGGATTAGATTTTTTGGGAAGATTGCCTTTTAAGGGTAGAAATTGTGATGAATGTCTGGAAAACTTGACAACCGTAGCAAGCAGATCATGGTCATAGCAATCCTTGACCTTCCAATAAAGCATCTTGCCCAACATTTTCACTGTTGTATGTGTTTCTTACCAACATTTCACAAAAACACTTATGTCTGAAACAGCTCCCTAGTGTGGAGATGTATCAAGCTCCATTAAAAATGAAGCCAGCTGTGCTGTTTATAGGTGTATTAGATTTTGTAATATTTTTTTAATGAAGCTTTCTGTGATAGATGAGAGAACGTGGTCTTTTATAAAATAGATATTTCTGAGAGTTGTCATTGTCAGGGTCTTAAAAGCAAATGGTTTGCAGTTTGTAGAGCTCTTTTCTTCAAGCTTCAAATTCTTCCACTTATGTTGTTTCATATTTGTGGGTTTCAGTACTAGAACCAAATAACAACTTCCTCCTCTACAGAAACAGGCAAAGGAGAAACATAAAATCCTGTGGCAAAACTAAACTCCTAAATCCTTTCTGAAATCAAAATACCTTGCAAGCAAAGACATTGTTACTGAACACCAATGAATATGTTGTGAGTACAGACAAAAGCTTATTCTTCTAACTTTGAGCTGTTTAAGAATTAGAAAATGCTCCAGTCGCTTCTCTCCCATGGGCTCCAAAACCCTTGGCCAGCACCACAACCAGGAGAGGTGTGATGGGGCAGTGCCCAGGGTGCAGGAGCTGACATGCATCCAGCCCCATCTCTGCAGGCTTCTCTGGCTGCCACTCTCACTTTTCCAAGAAAGGAAGACAGGGCATCTCACTAAGGCCTGAAATTCTTTCCTCGGAAGGAAGTTTCAGTTTTCGGACGAAATGTTCAGTCAGAAGAATCTGTAGGAATCCAAAAGTTTTATATACCTTCAAGGGCCAGCTTCTTTCTCTGAGGGGAGCTTCTTTCACTTGCAAAGGTAATTCAGAATTAAACAAAGCACTGTCCCAGATGAATCTGATAAGCAACCAGCAGTAAGTCCATAAATATCTTATTGCAACCTAGTATAGCCTTTTTCTTTTTCTTTTTCTTTTTTTTCTTTTTCTTTTTCTGTTTCTTTTTCTTTTTTCTTTTTCTTTTTCTTTTTATTCCTTTGAGAACTAGGTAATTTGTCACCACAGTTTGGGCTGAAAAAGATTTCTTTTATCCTTCTAGTGAATGTGGAAAAATGGTAGAAAAATTCAGGTTTAAAAGCTGACTTTGTGGATTAACTTTTTGCAGAATCAAGGTGGGAGGACCAGATGGTACAGCTGAAGTACTGATGACCATGTCAATTAGAGATTTTTTTTTTTTTTCTGTACAACCCCTCTTAGGTGAGGTCAGTTCCTTACTCCAGTTAGTTGGTTCATTTGTTTTTCTTTCTCACACAGATATTTCTTGGTGGGTTTTTTTAGGATTAATGTAATTATAACAAGAATGTTCTGTGTTTAAATAATTCTTCCATTCATTTGATGTAGCCAATACTTCTTATATTTCCTTTCTCTGAAAAACAAACAAACAAAAACAAAACAGAAAAAGGAGGGCCTCTCATGACTGTATTAGTATGTCACTATATAGTAGACTGTCGTTTCTACATACAATTAAAAAAAAAGGTCCCAGGTTGTTTAACCTTGCTTAAATCATGACAGCAAATGAGGTTAATTTAAATTAACTGCATACTGCTATAAATTAGTAAATAAGACAGTCAATTAACCAAATTAAATCTTATTGGAAATTGGCTGCTGCCATCTGGAATTTTTTTATTAGACTTTATAGCTGGCATGACCTTTAGAGTGCAACTGGCAGGATTTTTTATTTTTCAAAGAAATGCTTGACTTAGAAGAATGAAGTATTTGTAAAATATTTTTAGTATTCCTGTACTTGATGGATAAATGTAGTAGAATATAAAATATTCCTGTCAGTGAAGAGGCAATTGAATAGGTATGGCATTTCTAACTGCAAAATCTGAGTTATTTGTCTATGTGCTGGAATCTGTTTTTCTGTGGTTGTTTTATTCTCTCTTGTTTTAATGATACAGTCTTCTAAAACACTGTGGAATCCATTACAGTAAGACTGACCTTTATCAGTCAATCTCTAAGGTGCTTTTTTTTTTTTTTTTTTTTTTTAATTTGCCACCCTTTAAAATGTCCAGAAAAATCAAAGTCATTAATACTTGTATTTTAGGGTATCCTTTCTGTGGTACTAAAGCAATTCTCTCTATAGGCAGCTTCAAAGAGCATTATCTAGTTGTGTTGAGTATGTGAACATGTTTCCCCTGCAGGAAAACAGTGGGGTGATGCAGTCCTGGGGGATAACTTGCTTAGTGCTTGCTTGATGCAAGCTCCTTTGTATGCATAATTTCAGGGTAGGTCAAGTGCCTATGTTAGTGCATGGCATTGCCCTTAGCTTGGTGGGAGTTTTGTGTCTTGCTGACTTCACACAGGCCGCTTAACCTGCTCCCTGTGTCAGTATGTAGACAAGAACTTATACTGAGGTAAAGTCTCCTTTTCCTGTTCCCACAGGGACCTTAGTGGCAAGTGATGGACTGCCCAGGTTGGTTGTTCACAAACTTTGTGGAGTCTCCATCCTTGGAGACACACATAAACCATCTGGACATGAACCTGGCCACCCACTCACTGTAGTTATGCTTTAATGAGCAGAGGGTGGTGTGGACATGATGATCTTGAGAGGTCACAGCCTCAGAAACTCTGTGATTCTGTCCTTGAATAACCCATGCTCATGGCCACACATTTGTTGTCTCAAAGTGCCTTCTCTCTCATAGCAAAAGGTCACATTCTTCAACTCAGTCAGGTGACAGATCCTTGCAAGGGAATATTTGCCAAACTCCCAAGCTGTGACCTAAGCCCTGGCCTTTTGCCTGGCTCTTAGAAGCCCCTGGGATAAAATTATTTGCTTCAAGTCATAAACTGCCTTTTCCTCTGTCAAGAAATGTGCTACATGATGCTTGACTAATGCGCAGTAAAGCTGTCACTGTGCTACACCCATATGCACGAACAGACGGGCTGGGGTGCCCAGATGCCACAGCACTGGTCATATGGCTCGCAAGTTCCCTTAACTGGAGGAAGAGTGTTGGTTTTTTCAAGCTGAAGAGAACAGTAGAAATTTACAAACACAAGTTGGGGGTTTTTTTTCGGTTTCTGGTTTGGTTTCTTTTCTTTTTTTTTTTTTTTTCCCCAGAGATCTGCTAGAACCAGTTTGGGAAGAGAAGGGATTTGGGGAGAAAGAGCACTTTTATGACACAGGTAACAAATCTTTGTATGCATAAATATTGCATACAATATTTATACAGTTTGTTTCATATAAAAGTTCTATGAAAGCTGATGATAGTTTCACCAGATTTAATGATTTAGCCTTATATGATGGACAAATGTGGGGAGTTTTTACTGTATTTATGGTGCTCTCTTATGCTGTGCTCACTTCCCTAAAATAATTGCCATGCATTGCTTACTATAAAATCTCCAGCTTTTCATATTTAGAGAACTTTCTTGTACAAATCATGGTCATTTTAACAATTATTTTGAATATGTCAACTTACTGGGGAACTAAAAACCTGGTTTGAACTCAGTTTTAATAGTTACTGAGATCCAGAGTGTAAGAGCATCTATCTAAGCTGCCTTTCCTAACTGGATCCTGCCAGTTTGGCAGCTGCTGACAACAGGTAGCATTTGTGCCACAGACCATGCAAATGTATCTGGTATCAGAGGTATGTCCTGAGGGATCTTTACACCATGTTGGTAGAAATGAAGAGCTCCACTGTAGAAAAATGTTATGCCCTCCTGGAGGGCAACAAGGGAGTGAATGATCAGGGAGAGGAAATCTGTTGGAAGGCTTTCATGTGATCTCCTACAAGGAGGCAAGGTTATGCTGGAATAGCTTCAATCCTTAGGTATCTATTTTTCCCTCAGTTCCACATGGTTGTCAGTATATTGAAACAGAATCTTGGTCTGGAGGCACGCACAGTGCTGAAGAGTCCTAACTTGTTAGAAGTGTATCCCTTCTTAGAGTGGAAAGACTCAGAGTTCTGCTAAAACTTCAGAGGTCAGATTTGTCTTAGTACTTTTCAATTGAGAGGCTCCTTATCTAAGGAGCCTCCAAGAGTGAAATAAAGTGGGAAAAAATATGGATATGGTAGAGGAAGAGTTTGTTTGAAACAGAGCAGGAATCCATTTCCTTTCATGCATTAGGTAATGCATATTAGGTAAATGTGAAAGCAGAAATATTGAGTGCCTGATCCATTCATTCAGGTAGACTCTTGGGAATTCTGCCTTAATCACAAGGCAGAGTGGGACGATGAGATTCTAAGGTCAATACATGCTCTGCTTTTTCCAATCTTATGATATTACTTTTACAACAGTTTTCCAATGCATGTTCTCACAATATAATTTTGTGTTTATTTTAAAAGGTAGGGTGGTGGTTTTTTCCTAGCTGTTTTCACAACTGAATTTTCATTTAATTAACTTCCAGACAATAGTTTTGATTTGTGATACCTATCAGAGAAGAAGCTTGAAAATACTGTTTTGAAATAATAATAATTTATACTACTTTCTTGCCAGTGTCTACTGTATTAACTGTATTGATACCTGAAAACTAGGTATCAAACTTATTCTCTTGCAGACTGTATACTCAATTTCAATATTAGCTATTCTCTTGCAAAGGCATGCTTCAATATATAAATAACTATATTAAGGGTGTTGTGAAATTACACTTACTGTGATTATAGTGAAATACAACATATATCAGAAAGGTGCATCCAAAGCTTATAAATTCCTACTGCAATTACCTCAGCCGGGGGCTTCTAATTCCTCTTGGTCTCAGATCTTAACATTTATTTGTTTTTAATTGTAACAGTACTTCTGCTGGCTTCAGAATTTTGCCCAATCACCTGATCTGATAGATCTGTGGAACTGAATATATTTGTAGATCGACCTCCATGCCTGTGGGAGTGTTAGAAAGCAGTAAATAGATTATCTGTCTCTTCAGCTCTACTGGTGCTTTACAATCCCTATGATGCTGTACCAGAGCTGAAGAATATTAAACTACCTGACAGTCATTAAGTCCTAAAAGCTGGATTTTAGCATGAATGACTTTAGTTGATGCTATATGAGCTTTGCCCTCATTCTTGTTACTTAATTCAACTAATGCTAAGTTTTAATGTATTTCTTTAAAAATATTATGCATCATAGAAGATTTTATAGCAAGGGCTGGGGGTTGAAGATGAATGAAACTTTAATATTCACTGAGCACAGATGGGTAAACTGTCCCTTGCAATTGGAATTGAGCTTCTCAGATGACTGGGATTCTCTGTGCTGTTCAGGCACCTTAAAGTAGCATCTTTAACAAAAAGTTGTCCTTCAGTGAAAAATTGTATGAAGTCATTCAGATTTTTTAACCTTCTGAAGTATAACATTCCAACCTTTGGAGTATGTCTTTGAACACATTCAGTATTATATTGCTGTAATGGACAAATTTCTGTTGTCTTCCTCTTTTCTATCTTTTTCCATCGATATTAATCATAAAGTTGCAGTTTCTGTGTTGCACATAGTTCAGTGGGAAATAAATAATATACTGGCTTGGGCCTTTTCTTCATCAGTGCTGTGGAATCCAAAGTCTGTTTGTTGGAATAGGTATAGAATGACTTTTAATGTGAGATTTGAACTCTTTGGTTTTTCAAAGGAAACCCTATGACTACTTTCTACAGGAGGCAGTTCCTGACTCATCTTTTTCTACAGAGCTGTGACTCCTCTCCTTTAGTCAAGGAAGAGATTATAAACCATATTGCATCCCAGGTTAGTTATCAACAAAAGATGATGCCATGTATCTCATGAGGCTTTCATACACTGTCTTATGCTGTAGCAAATAGGATGGAAATCTTCCAGAGGGGTGAAAATTGCCATCTCCTGTGGTGTGATGGGGAAAATTCATTGCAGGTGAAAACTATATTTCCATTAGGAAGCACTCAGTGTATCTTTTTATTCTCTAAAATTACACTTTTCTTGCTTTGACTTCCGAAAAATCAAGAAGAAAAACAACCTGACAATGCTGAATATATCTACCTGGGTAAAGATCTGAAAATAAGAAGTTGAGGTTATCTATGAAAGTGTTTGGGAAGCCAAGTCAATCTCACTGATAAATATACTCTATAAGAAAC
>VXBR01004648.1:230835-260639 GCA_013400215.1 Cisticola juncidis
AAAAAAAAAAAAAGACAATTAGTTAATTTTCTCCTGTATTGAAGTGCAACTTTATCCAAGGAAAAGTGGTTATATAATTTAGCTTCTTTGTAGTACATGATGTTTCAGAACAACTTACCCAATATACAGAATTTTTCTTATAAAGAAAGAATAATTTCTTTCTTACTTAGCAGTAAGATATATTAATAGAAGGTAAATTACTGAAGGTAGATGGAAAAAATATAAGACCATTTTAGATATTAATGAGGACAAATATGATTTGTAAAGCTACTTAATTATCACTTAATAGTCTTTGAGACACTAATCTAACCTTTCATGTAGGTATCAGAATTGCAAATACCTAGTCTGAGATAATTGAGGGTTAAAGTAAGCGCTATGAGTGGCACTTTAAGTATAGGGTGAAATAATCTGTTGTTTAGAGTGTTCTTTAGCATTTAAATTCTTCAAAACCTTTGTATTTTGTGCCTGTATTATCTCAGTATAGCTTTTGCTGTGAGCTCTTTTCTGACTGAAGTTGTATGAAGTGGAACGGGCATGTTTTGATAAGTAACCCTTGTGCCATATCTGTATCTCACTATGGTACAGAGCAAGTTTTGCTTTCTTCCCATATTGTAATTTGTTTGTCATAAACTTCATGAAATATCAAGGAAGACTATTACAGTTGACAGACACAAGTGCTGCACCACTGACTTAAAATGGATTTGTGCCTGCCTACATCCATCATAACTTTGGTTGTCTTCCAAAATATTTTCTCTGTTGAAAATGTCAATTTCAGCCTGTTCCACTGGTAATGTTGCAAGAATTAATGCTGGTATTATGCAGTGAAATTTAACTGGTCAAATTATGCCAATTATTTGTTTCATTAGATGACCTTATTTTTCTTTATATTTCGATGTTTCTGTTTTATGAAGAATCTAGGGGGCTTGAAAATAATTTGAATATAGAAAAAAAATCGAAGCTTTCTATTTTATTAGTGTTACCCAATCGTCATTTCTATGTTGACATGCATAAACACTGTCGCTTCAAACAACATTTTGCTAGCCAGTTATTTTTGGCAACATTGCTTTCCCTGTGCTGCATCAGATGTTAAATTGCTAAATTTCAAGGTCCTTCACAATATTGTTATAAATGCCAATCCATTATTCGAATTGAAAATATGATTTGGTTTATTTAAAGATCAAATTACAGAATTTTGGTAAAAAGCCCCAGCGGAGTTACGCTGACGATGACCTGGGATTGTCAAAGGGTGAACAGGGATGCAGTCTCTAGCACAATGCAGCCCCCCTAGAAGTTCATGAATTTTCCTCCTTTGGGGCTCAGGTTTTGTACTTCATTTTGCCCCTGGTATAAGATTTCCCCACAGTCTCTTTGTTCCCAGGACTGTGTTGTTCTCATCATTGTTGTTGGTCTGCTGAAGGGAGTCTCCTCTGGTAGGGAGAGGTGTCAATTTCGGCCTTCTGGTGGGTGAATGGAGACCAAGATTTGTGAATGGAAAGACATTCTTCTCCAGAGATCCCGGCAGTGATGGTGCTCTGATGGCTCTGCTGCCCACGGGAGGAAGGACTGATTGCTTATCTTAATGTGTCCTCCTGTCTGATGCCAACGAAGGAGTCCGGGTTCCCGACATTTCATTGTCTTTTCCTAAAAGGTGATTCTAGGGTGGTGCCTGCCTCGGGATTAGTAAATTCTGAGGCTGGCTGGAACTAAGGTTACATTTTCATATAACATATTTGCAGTGGTTGCTTATGATTTTTAACATGCCATAATCCATAAGAACACAAATTAACATTCCATATTTATTACAATATCATTCCTGCCTGTGTTATTTCCCATTTGGTGTCAAATGCCTCCCTCTCCCTCTGGAGCTTGAGAAGAGATTTTTGTGGGTAAGGTGCCTGTTGGGCTGCTTCACGAGTGCCTCCAAGTCCCTCCTTTGCTCCCTTTGCTGGGGAGACTGCAGGGATGGTGCCTGGTTGTAATAAACACCAATTGCTTGTTTTAGAAATCTATGAAAGTTTAATAAAAATAAAATGGTTATAAAAAATAGTAATAAAAATATAATAATAAAGTTTAAACAATTTAGAGTTAGGACAATTAATAAGACAATAACAGCAAAGAGTTACAGCCTGGGCTGGGTCCCCCTTCCTAGACAAAATTCAGCCAGGAGAAGGGTCACGTTAAAAGAGAATTTACCCCTTAAGAGGAGTCACCTCATGATTATGCATATTTTATTTAAAACAAGAGATTTCGCCTGATACTTGTCAAAAACTTTCTGTTAATCCCCCAGGCACCTTTGAGTCCAAGTCAGGCTTGAAGAGGTTATTTCTGTTGATTAGGAAGCCATAAATCCCCCTCCTCTGGAAAATTTAGGGGTTTCTGTAATTGTTATCTCTGTGCGAAGAATTTCTTGGTTATCTTCTCTTTTTCTTGAGCTAAAAAAGAATATCTCACACACATAGTTCTTATTTTTGATTACTAAAGCTTAATGTGAATTACAAAACTACATTTACTATATTATTCAAATGTTAATGCAGCATAACTTTTCAACCTAGCATAATACATATAGTAAATATCTGCGTAGAGCCATGTAATATGCATTTTTCACACTGGTGATGTGCTGTGATGTGCTCCTGCAGGGATGGTGCTGACAGCCAGGCTGGTGATGCTCTGTGACCGCAGCCAGGATGGTCCCCAGCTCCCCTGCCTGCATCCATCTGCTCTCCCTGCTCCTTCCCGTGGGATGTGCTCCTCTGCCTGTGCTGCTGTGGGGGGAGCTGAAGGAACCTGGCTTTAGCTGAGGAGGACAGAGGGGGCTTCTCTCTGGATGCTGGGGTGCAGCAGAGTCCCACCCCCAGCTGCAGGAGCAGACACTCCTCAGCAGCTGCTGTCCTTCCTACGCGTGTCTGGAGATCCTACTCCTGTCCCACCCTGAACTGACCCTCTTCAGTAACTCTCACACAGCTTTAAAAACCTTTTATGAGACAGTCATCTGAAATGCAGTAAGCGGTGGAGAAAACAGGAGGGGATACACTTTTTCTTGTTGTTAAATTACTCCTAAATTTCTGATAAATAACATAGAGATACACAAAGGACATGCAACTTCAGTATATATTGCATTGAAATCAGATGTTTTCAAATCCATGCTAGCAATGTCAATTAAACGCTGTAAAGACCAACACAATGTGTTGGTGCTGAAAAATTGTATCTCAGTAGATGACTAAAGATAATTTTACTAAATCAGCAACATAAAAAAAAATTGTTGACATTTTAAAAAGTTGTGCACAAATACAAACAGATCAAATCTTAAATAGGTGATACAACAGCAAGCTTCTACATCACCTGAGATATTTTAATATGTACTGTTCTGGGAAGTATGTCTTGTCTGTGATTTCAGCATAATTGAGCCTGCTCTGTAAGCTTTTACTAGTCAAGTTTATTGCCTCATAATTTCAGACTACAAAGTAATCCTGTATGTTCTTGGAAGTTACAGGTTTAGGTATTTTTACCTGTGAATAGGAGCCCCAAACATCTATTTCATATCTGTACAATGTGGATTTATTTTAAAGATTTGAGGACTAGACATTTTAAAGCCAAGAATTTATATGACTCTTCTTAATCAAACAAGCAGTTAATTTTGGATAGACAGAGTTTAGAGAATTTCAGTTTCAGATGACTGGATTCAAGGCTTTCTAAAGACTCAGTTGGATTATATTTTGTTCATAAGATTATGAAAATATTGTGAAAATTTTGTTTAACTTAGTTTCTAGAAAAGGAAGATTTTTATTTGAAAATTGTGTTTGACCTTCAGAGTAATTTCACCTAATATCGGCCAAATTCTTTTACAGACTTTTTTTAAATTTATTTATAGGGGACAAGTAATTTCTAGTAATTTTTGCAGATAAAGAGCTTTGGGGTTTTCAGGAAAAAGTAAACTACTGTTCATTCCTAGATTAAACAAAATTTACAAAAAAACCTAATCAAAACTCCCCAAAACAGCCCCTTCCCCAAATTTATTACTTGAGCGTAATTAAATATGCTTGATCTTCTCTGGTGACAATAAGAATGATTTTTCCCTTTTGCATAATTCTGAGGTCCTCTGATGCTGGTGGGATGATAATCTCAAATAGGAATGAAGTTGCAGCCAAATTGTTTCAAATGAGATCTAAGCAAGACAATAGAAAAAATGTTCTCTGGAAAGATTACAAAATATCTGGACAACCGAAGTGTTACATAAATTTAATATATAAGCCTTCTTAGTAAGAATTACAGGAGGAATCTATTTTAAGATCATTAGTCTGAAATCTGAATGTTACTGCTGCTGGTGTTGTTATCAATTAGGAGCTTGTGGCATATGGTGGTAACATCATTAGAGATAATAATAGTCAAGGCTCTTATAAAATTCTTGCAGTTCTGCAGTGCTAACCTTCGACTCAACTGGGCCAAGAAAATGCACCTAACAGAGCTGAGCATTCTGCCTAGGAAAATAAAGCCCACTGATGTGTAGTGTTATGGGCCTTTGCCTTAGTCAGGCAGCAGTGTTGCCAATACTGACGTGTTGATGTCCACAGTTGCTTTTTAAAATAAAGTTTTAGAAAAGCAATGGTAGTTGGTACTGCAAAACTTCAAGTTCTTAAAATGAAAGCAAGTTTTGAATTACTTCTTCAGTCCCTTATTTCAGTGGGATGTGGAGGTTTGTCTTATTAGTTGCTGGGCTTTTGGGGAAACATAATGAATTAGGAGGAAGATTAGAACACTAGTAACAAAAAGGAGAGCTGAATGTGCCTGAATACAGACGTAAGTACTTTCCAGGAATTCTTATTAAATATGAAATATTACTGAACTTAAAGGCAGAACTCACTGAAGCTAGTAGTTTAAAATGGAGAAGTCTCTTTAAAATTGAGGTGGTAAAAGAAGCAATGTCAGTAGAGTAAATATTGTGACTTGTGAAAAGATTCTTCTCAGACGGTCCCTGCTTTTCCATCCAGTCCTTGTTTCAGAACAAGTGTAACCAAGAGGTTATTTTTCAAGGGATAATATAACCTGGTGCTTAGCCAATTTTACTGTCACATTGGGAATATTTACTTGCACATGTCATCTTATCTCTTCTGCACTTTAATTAGCATACATAAACTTCAACAGTCCATAACAGTAGCCTTTAACACCTATTTTACTACTTAGTCTCTCTCACTTTTTAAATTATTTTCCCCTAGCTAGTACACAAAAAACTTGCATAAAGTAGTCTACAAAGACTGTTTCTCAGTAGTACCTAGAAATATCAGTAACTCCAGCTACACATTACATATTATGTGGGGATTTCAAAATGAATTTTGGGGATATTGGACACATGTGAATGTGGAAATATGAAACTAAGAGCAAGATTTTAAAAATCTATTAGTGCATTCGGTTTTCTTTTAAACAAAAGGATTTTTGTGATAAGTAGCTGTACATAAATTTCAGAAAATTAATTAGTACTTGTCCGAGGTCAGAAAGCCCTATAAACTATTCTCCTTTTCCTGTTATTTACCAATAATCTCCAGAAGTGGTTTATAATGAGACATTATAAAATTCAAATGTTAAACACACATTTCCATTTAAATTTTTCTTTTTTCCTTACAAGAAAATGTAACATCTACAAGATTTACTTGATTTTGAGGGCCACCAAGACCCATTTGAGTTTTTCTGTTGAGTTTTGGCAAATTGCAGATGATTTTGCGTGTTTAATTGATATGAGAAGATACATTTTTCGATAACTTAGTCATGCCAAGGACATAAGCATATACTGTTAATATGATTTTCAATACAATACTCATTTGCATAATGTATATGGTGTTACTCTAAGACTGAAAAACATCATCCACAATGTCTGAATGAAGAAGCAGGCTGCACATTGCTGAATGTCTATATTCAATTATGCTCTATTATAATGCTTTTTCTGAGGAAACACATGCCTGGAAAAGCAGGATTTTAAAGGGTCTTGAGAAACTTCTCAAGGTGATCATGCAGGAAAAAAATGCCCACCCAAATGGCCACTGTGGGTCCCTGAAAGCATTCTTGTGAGTGGAAACGTTCACCTTAAAACAAGGGACATGGTCAGTTTTGGAAGGGTTGCATCTGAGCAAGAGTGCTGGGGAAAACTGTCCTTCTGCTGCCGTCCAAGAACCACCAAGGTGGTTCTGGTAGATCAGGGCAGCTCTAAAACATTACAGTCTCTTGGGACTGACAGCTCAGTTGAAGCTCCACACCTGAACTGGTCTCCAGCTGATGCAGGATTTGTCATAGGGTCATGGCTAAAGATTTCCTCTAGAATTTCTGACGTCCCAAACCCCCACATTACTAATATTTGTTCTTTGTTGACGATTCTCATTCTCATGAATATTTTTGGTAATGCCTCTCTCTCTTTCTGCTTTTATTGGCCTCATTGTGGTACCTTAAATGCTGCTTTACTGATGCAAACAGCTTAAACTTGTTTAAAGTTTGTGCTTATGCACTGCTTGTGCATAAAGAACCCTTCATAGACTATATCAACAGATAATTAAGTAGCCTTACCAAAACTTGTGGTTTTGTTGTTGTTGTTGCTGTTGTTTTGTTTGTTTGTTTGTTTGTTTTAATGGATCTCATACCTAGGAACCTTTTAGCTTTGGAGTTTCTAACAGTATACATTCTGCTGCTTCAGGCCTGTATTGATTTCAATTGAGTAACTATTTGTTGTACAAGATAACTATGTATTCAGAAGATATTAGGAGTGTGAATAATAAAGCAATTTAGTAATCATGAAAAAGTTTTAATTTAGAGAAAAAATTCTGTGGTCTTGCCTCTAGTCTTGCTGTGGTTTTGTTATTAGGGGTTTAGAAAGGCCTTCAAAACTGTAGCTAAAAATCAGTATCAGTTTGCTAACATCTTGCAATACTTTCTAAAGGACATTAATATTTTAAAAGTAGAACTTGATTCTAAACCAATTTTATTTTTTAGTAAAGAGTAGATTAAAGGAGAGACGAAAAAGTTTTGATACACTTGAGGGGAAAATGACTATTCACTATGCTTAATACTTGGTCTGACTTCCCACACAACAACTTTGCTAATATTATAACTGAGGAGAAGGTGCTTTAGTGTTCAAAAGTTGAGGTGTGGACAGTCCTGGTCTGGATTTGGGAAGTCAAGGAGGGAACACAGGAAGTTCACATGCCACAAGGTTTTTTGCAAAAGATGTCATAATAAACCAGTGACTGATAGAGGGAAGGATTTTTCCCTTCTCCTTTCTCCTTCCTTACTCCAAGGTCCACATCACAAACATGGATCTGTACTAGTATCTGAAAATACAAACTGTCTGGTCAAACAGCAAAAACCACCCTAATCCCACAATGATTTGGAAGGTCTAATCTTCCTGTACCAAGGTAGCTTGAAGAAAGAATCTGTGCTTTTGGGCACTATATTCATCCTCGACTTATTATCTTTGCTTACCCTAAATAGTTTATCTGCTATTTTACACAGATTAGCAACGTTTAAACTTTTGGGGGCCAAAGTACTTAATATAACTCTGCCTAATTTAAAAGACTTTAACTCAGTCTAAAAAAATATAGAGCAAGCAACAATTAAGTGAATGCACACAGAGGTAATTCATAGGAATACTCTACATAAAGCTGACAAAGCATTTTTCACAGGTAAAATTTACATGTATCGTAAATGTCTCTGAAATCTGAAGAGAGATATTTTTTAAATTATTAATAAAAAATAACTATTTCTTAGAATTTTTTTCCCAGAAAAAAAACCCAAAGGACTGTCTTAAGGGTTTTTGCACAACTAGAAAACACAGCAAAAACTGTTCACGTGATGCCTGTGGGAAAAAACTGCATTCTACAGCTTGCCTTTCTTAATGGACTGTTACTGCAGCCATGTTTTTCAAGGGTCTGATCATTGATGATTCAAAAATCTTAATTATAAAAAGTGTTAATTTTTTAACTGTAATTTTCAAGAGACTTGATATAGATTGGCAGTTTACAAACTTGAAATGAAGTTTCTGTATCGCTTTCAGTGCCACCATGAATAATTGTGCTCCATTAGTTATTTCCACAAAAGTGCCTGTGTCACTCATTTGGGAAGAATTCAGTTCTGCACATTGTCATTGAGAAAATGAAATTTGTTTTAAGAGACATCTGTCTTAAATATCAACAGGTAAGATAATCATTCAAGGATGAATATAGTGTCCAAAAGCACAGATTCTTTCTTCAAGCTACCTTGGTACAGGAAGATTAGACCTTCCAAATCATTGTGGGATTAGGGTGGTTTTTGCTGTTTGACCAGACAGTTTGTATTTTCAGATACTAGTACAGATCCATGTTTGTGATGTGGACCTTGGAGTAAGGAAGGAGAAAGAAGGAGGAGGAAAAAATCCTTCCCTCCATCAGTCACTGGTTTATTATGATGTCTTTTTTGCAAAAAACCTTGTGGCAAGTGAACTTCCTGTGTTCCCTCCTTGACTTCCCAAATCCAGACCAGGACTGTCGTGGTAAATTGATGCCTAAAAGAGATCCCTGGTCCTCTCTCCAGTTCTTACAAACTGGGTTTTTTTTTTTCCTTTCTCAATGATACATTATTCAATAAATTACAGTAAAATTCTAATGGCAGAACTTCAAACCGCAGGATAGAAATTCTTACAATTTATTCATAATTTACTGAAAGTTTTGTGCCTAGCCCTCTGCTCTGATTCGTAAATTGTTTAATAACACAAAATCTAGAGTCAGCACAATAAACTTGTCTTATGATAAATTGAGAAATATGATGAGTGTTATTTCATGTCCTGTTTTACCTTAAAATACTTTTATGTCTCCAAAGTCAAGGAAATGTAGACATCCAAGTTTTCAACTTAACATTCATTTGACTTATTACAATTTCAGAACTCTTCATATAGCTTTTATGTAATACAACAGAACTTACAAGACTTTCACATTAATCTTTGAGCCAAACATGTACAAGGTGCACCACTCATTTCCAAAGCAGTTTGACCTTTCTGCAGATTCAGAATCCTTGAATCACTTGAGTTGGAAAAAGCCTCTGTTATCTATCACTGAGTCCAACGGGTAACCCAACACCACTGTGTTCTCCACTGAACTGTATCCCCAAGAGCCACATCTTTTGAATATTCCCAGGGGTGATTCCCTTGCTTCCCTGAGCACCACATTCCAATGTCTAAAATGTGCAAATTCCAGTGCCTGAAATCTCAACATTTGTGAAATAAGCATTTCTGATGGGACCCTCCTCTGGCTGCCTCATCTTCAGGGACAGCACTGTAATGCTGAGTTTCTCTGACTTCCTGCTGTATTTCTGGTAGCTCCATGTGGTGCTGGATGAACAAATGTTGCCCTGCTGTCTGTAGTAGGCACTGTCAAGTGGGTCCATAGGCTCAGAGCTGTACCCTCCGTGTCTGCAGGGTGTTCTGAGTGGAGTTGTCTTTGGAGTTCAACTGCTTCTTTTCTAGCCAGCTGTTCAAGTGGGACACGGGACCATTATGTGCCCAAGGATTAACTTGTTAGGTGTTTTCATTGTCTTAAGGGTTATTTTAGGGAATGAATTTAAAATTCTCAATGTTAAGCAATAATTCAAATCAGAATGCAATATACCTTATCTTAAAGATTTTTTAATAGTCTTGATTATTTTCCTCTAGCAGCTATGTATTTTTTTAAAAAAGCTGTTTTAATACATAGTGTATCATTGCCCACTACAGTGTTGGAACTAGGTACACCACTGCTTTGAAATGACCATGAAACGATAGCATGTTGTAGTTGAAAAAATGCTTTTATTTGAAGAATCTATCTTTTTCATCACACACCAGCTAAATTCCAACTAAAAGCACATAAACTGAAGCTTTTATGTACCTCCACAAACATATAGAAATGCATACATGTTCACTGGATGCATGCATTCTTTTTATCAGGTGTAAAGTATCACCACTCACTCCATAAGAAATGGAAAGTTTGAAGAGTTGCAATTAGCTTGGGGATCAAGGCTGTACCTAAATGCTGTTGGAGAACACTGATATTTTCCCAGGACATGATGCCTTCTTCAATATTAATGGTCTAGGTGTACATAAAATATAATATGTTGGCATTTCCAATGTTTAAGTTACTTAAATAATAATATTTTTCATGTGTAACTAGGTCAGAAGCACTTGACCTATACTACTTTGGGCGGAATTTCTGAAGACATTTTTAATATTATATAGTTACTTTCATAACGTAAAAGCTAGTCTAAAAATATTTATTTAAAGCAGAGTTGGAAATATATTCTAATCAATTCCATCTAGCCATATTCTTGCTGAATATTAACGTGTATCATTCTGCTGCTGAATCAAAGTCATTCTTAGAGAAAACTATTTCATCTTTTTGAAACACTTGAATAACAAAAATCATTATGCTAAGTACATACAGATTCTGCCTCTTGCTGAATATAGGACTATAGAGAGGATCAGACACTTTACCTGTCTCAAAAATAGGCCAGGCATTTCAGTTTTGATAAGTGTAGATTATCAGAGTTCCCTTTCATTTGTTGATGTGTTTTCCTGTGGTGTGCATTACAGAGAGAAAATTGAGATTAATGAAAATAGCTCAGATATTCAGAAAAGATGAAATAGCAAGGAAAGAGATGTTGGACTGTACTTTCATGAGTAGCAATGTGTATATGCACATAAGGCAAATAATATAGCTCATAATAAATTGAATCAGAAATATGTTGAATAAATACGCTGAAATTACAATGTTTGGTAAAGAACTTCACTGTACAGGTAATTTTAAAAAGCTTACACAAAATAGTGTGTTTATTGCACGGTTTTCTTTCCAAAGAGAAAGACAACAGAACCAAAGCAACATTTTGAAAGCAGTTGAGCCACATGAAACAAAGGATCGATTTCTAAATTTTCCCATTTCTATACATATGTATATGTGTGTATATGTGAAAGAACACAGTATTGTGAATCTCTTTCTTGAAAATTAAACAGCAGTGATGCCAGCCAATGAAAGGGTAAAAAGGATGAGCTTTTTAATTTTACTGTATTTTTCCGTCTAACAATATTATAAACACTTCTAATTTTGATTCACTCAAATGGCTTTCTAATGTTTTAAATATCGTGGAACTGATTTTAGAAAAAACTTTGAGTGGATGTAATTTTCATTCAGTGAATTGATTTTTCTTTTAATTGCCTTTTTTTCTAATCTTAACAAAATTAGGCTATATGGATAGATGATTAATGTTTAATTTGTGGGATAAACCTGTGTTGGAATATTTTAAACTCTAGGGTGTTAGGTAATAATTCCTTCATACTTTTTGTATTTCTAATTATTAGATTTGTTCTTGGGTATATGTCATTTTAACCAGTGCAAAATACAACAAAATCTATGAATCAATGTCATAAGCAGCCTTTTCCAATTTTATTCATACTTGGTAACTGGATCCTAGTAACCTGTTCATAAAATCCCTTGTTGATTGCCATTTATATTATACAGATCTAGTTAGGTGGTTCATGTCAAAAATTACACTTGTACTGTGCAAACAGCATAAATTGCCTTCACTTGTAAGTACCCATCTTTTTCCGTCAGTTGGTATATGGCTTCTTGAATTTAAATCGATCTTAAATTATCCAGCACTAAATGTTGGTCTCCTCTGATAATAATAATGACTGTATTAAGAGAAAATATAAAGTACATTGAAACGTGAGAGATTATAGTTATCTCCATTTATTAGTTCTAGTCTCTAGTTCTTTAAAGAGGGAGAAGTGTTTGGTGGAATAAAACTGTTACAGTGACCCCAGTAGAACACCAGTAGTCTGAAGAATTCAAGGGGTTTGGGGATTTGCTTTAAGATGACATATAATAAAGTGAAAAAAAAATCTTGTGGGTTTTTTTTTTTTTTGGGGGGGGGGTTGGGGTTTTTTTGTTTGGTTGGGGTTTTTTGTTTTTTTTTTTTTGGGTTTTTGCAAGGATTTTTGGTTGGTTGGCTTTTTGTTTTTGTTCATTTTTTTGTGTGGGTGTGTGGGTTTTTTTGGTTTTCTTTAGGTTTTTTTTGTTCGTATTTTGGTTTGGTTTTGGTTTTTGTTTGGTTTGTTGATTTTCTGGGGGTTTTGTTTGTTTGTTTGTTTGGGTTTGAGGCTTTTTTGGTGTATTTTGGGTTTTGGTTTGGTTTTTTTGTATGTACAGCCTGAATAAGGTGGCTGAAAAGCAGCTCTGGGAGCTATATGACCAGGATGGAGTGGGGCCAGCATCCTGCGGGTTGGATACCAGTATGGCTCATACAGTGAGAAAGAACATGTAGCTTATTTTGCACTTTGGGTAGCAACCCTCAAATGTTGCAGATGTTTTTTTTTTTTTTCTCATACTTTTAGCCTTTCTTGCTGTGATATGCCTCATTACATTGCAAAATTCTCCATGCTAGTTTACTTCCCTGCACTTTATCCTGTAACTCTGCTCCTTCTCGTATTCCCAGCCAGAAGGAGGAAAGCTTTGTTTGTGCAAGTCTGCACAGGGAAGTTTTCTGTCAGCACCTTGGAAAGATGCACATACCTGTGTATACCTGTGTATTTTTTTTCTTTAATACTTGTCCTTTCTGTAGCAGTTGCCAGATGGATAGGCAGACGGCAGAAGGATAGGAGTGATAGGATAGGTTTAAGGAATTGACCAGGACCAAGATAACTAGGAATGCTACTGAGCCATAATATCCTTCATTATTTTGATATTCAGGGTTGTCTGGATGTTAATTGTTGTCTGGAAGCTGATATTAAAATCCATTATAAGAACAACATTTAAAAGTTTTCATAGTAGCTGTAAATTGGTTTAATTTTTAAACCAATTTAAAAAACACCAATGGCTTGTCAGTGAACACAACTTTTTGGGAAAGCTGTTTCAACTGAAGTTTAGTGGACCTAACAGTTACCTAGTTAAATGTTTTAATCAAGCTGTACAAAACACATAGAATGAGCCACATGGAGAACATTGTAATCAATCAGTCTTTCCTGCTGGACCTCAACTTTTAGGACCTGGCAGTCACAAAGGGCTAATGAGATTTTTAAGTTATATAAAAGAGAAATTCTCATAGATCCATATTTTAAATCAAGAATCTTCTACAGGTACTGAGTTTTACAGTTGAAGGAATATTTTATAAGCTTCCTAAGGGCTGTAAATTATTTTTGTATGCAATTTTTTCTGCCACATCAGAAGTGAGGCATTTTTCAGTGCTATGCATCTTTTATATACTAATGAAGAAGAAAAGTTGGAAGAAATATGAAGAAATATTGGGAAAATTTCTAATACTATTGCAATTGATGGCTAGTATCCCACTGATTCAGAAGGTAAAGGTTTTAATTTCTCTAGTCTATATTGAAAAAGAAAGAAGCCAGTGAAACAAATTCTTTGACATTTTCATCTTTGGAACTCCAAGCAATATAATAATGTGCCTTTTTTGACAAGTTTCTTACTCACTTTTAAAATAAGTCTCCTAAGGTCAAACTGTGCCCTTTTACAGTATGGGATCTGCCTAAAAGAACACAAAATTCATGGCTGCAGCACTGGTGAAACAAAAAGTAGCTGGGATTTCGGTCTTAAGTCAAACACCTTTTACCTTCAGTGTGTGCACCAGTCAGCCTCTATGCTCAGGTGAAAAAGGATTCAATTATTTTCTGGAATACTGTAAATAAGGCAAATCAAAACTGTAATTTCTACCAAGTCACTGGCTTCTCCAGTGTTGGTTTTACAGTTTTCAACAACTGTTCTCTCCTCCTTCTCCTAAAAGGGAAATCTTGCTCTGCAGATGTTATTTGCATCCCCAGCTTTCCTCTCCAGAAAAGCAGATATGATCTAACTGCAAACAATGGCTTGTCATTGATTGACTCTGAGCTTCCTCATGGCAGAGAGGGGAGAGTGTGTTATCCTTGTAACTTCCTATGCTGGAGGCATAGGAACATCTGCAATATATTTAGGCAGTGTGAGAACAGCTACTTTCAAACAATCAAAAATAAAACCTATGAGAAGAGATATAGGAAATAAAAAAATAATAAAACTGAAAAACCACCAATGGCTGAAGCACTCTTCAAGTAATTCTGAAGCTAGGGAAACTGATGGCATATAATAGCCATGAAAATGTTCCCTCTTCCCAATGAAATGTCACGGATTAGGTTTTAATAAGTGCTGATATTTACTAGGCAAAAAATTCTGACTAGTGTTATAAATGGGCTCATTTGATAATGTGTGGTGGCAAACTCACTGTGTTTAAAAAGAGAAAGCATGCTCTGAAGCCATTTGACATGCAAAGATAGGCTTACAAAATATATACATCTTTTGTAGACAAGTGGGAAAGATATTTACTTAAATGAGCAGGGGGTTTTTATAACTAATAAACTTGGGAATTTCTTTGTATAGTATGTAATATAATAATAAATGTCATTTAATATTTAATATTAACACTCCATAAATTATTTAAATTTTAGAATTAAGGAAGAATTCCCTGACAGAGATTTAAGGAATTCAATAGAGGTTATTGAATCAACAGTGTTGGCAGTTCTAGACACAACTGAACTTTTAATTTAAATGATGATATAAAAGACTGGAAAGACCAATAAACGAGCAAACACAAGATGGCCAAAATAAAAATGTATCTACAAGTCTTCTTTACACAACCATTACATTATAATTGTGATTGCAGTATTCATAATTTAATTAGGAACAATGTATTCTGCTGAAAAATGAATAGGATTTTTTGTATTTCTTGTCTGTCCAGCATTTCACTCTTACTCCTCCACATCCACTGAACACTATTTTCTCCAAAAATGATATCTACTAATCATCAAGTAGGAAACTTTTACATTTCTATGTCACTAAGGTTGATCAAACAGACTGCAAAGGACTAAGGAGTATCTTTTAAAAGATTACGGCACACAGGAACTTTAAAGGAAAAAACATCATTACAAGGGATATAAAAAAATATTAAAGATTTTTTAGTCAGTGGACTGAAGAACACATAGGATTTTTTTTTTCTTCTTATCCAAAGTATAACTAAGCAACAGGATCATTGAAATGTAGACTTTTGAAATACTTGAATTCTTTCTTTCTGGTAGGTTAGATTCTGAATTTCAATAATTAAAAATTATCTAACTTTTCTTTACACAAATTACCCATAAAGGTGTTATGGAAGACATGTATTAGGTAAATTCTGAAACAGTAGGAATGTTCACAACATCTTCTGAAAACATTATTCCCATGATTACAAAGGCCTCCTATTTAATGATTTATCATATCTAAAGCTTTTCATTTGCAAAATCCCAAACATCATGCATACAGATGAACAAGTAGAATGCATTAATGAGGCAGATCACTCTGAAAATTATATAATTGATAACACCTGTAAGCTCAGATTTTCAATGATACTGAATTTAAGAATTATTGCATGAATGGTACATAATTTATTTGAGTCCTTTGTGAATAATAAAACCTAAGAAGGTAAAATGTACATAAAGATTTATATTAGAAAAATTACCCATTCACAAAATTTTTGCATCACAAAATCAGTGGTTTCTCAGTGAATCATTGTTTTCCCAATACATGACTGGAAAAAAAAAATGGATCTTCTGAAATGACAGCAGATGAAGCTTAACTTTTTATATACATATATGGGTTTAAGTAATCTAAAACATTATATATGCAGTAACTGTAATATTCAAGCATAATGTTTTAGTGTGGATCAATAAAAGATGAAATAATTTTTAGAAATCCTGGAAATAAATTTTAGTACAAGTGATATCAAACTTGAATGCAGAGATATATTGCTGTCACTACTGGAATTTGTTTCACAATGGCAGCCCTGAAATCGAGATTGGGAGTTCAGGTCTTGTTCTATTTTAAATAATCAGAGATTTGCAGGAAATCAGAGCAAATAAATTATCATCTCTTGCTTTGAATTACTTACCTATATGTATTGATGGAAGTTTTCCACCCTGAAGGGTTTTACAGCACATGAGTCACTCATGTGAAGCTTTAGTAGGGAGAAGAAGGAATGTTTTAGAAGGAGAAAGTACTTTCATAAGGGGATTATACTGTTATCCGCTTGAAAGCAGTCTTTGTTTCTAAGGTAATTTCATTTGGTACTCTAATCCTTTCAGGTGGTGATGTTTGCTTTGCCTTATTGAATCTAGAATAGGATTTTTGCATGGTTTCTTGATTTTTCTAGCCGTTAAAAAAGCCTGTGCCAGTGAGTTGGCATAAAACCAGTGTTATCCTGCCATACTGTTCCTTGC
This sequence comes from Cisticola juncidis, assembly GCA_013400215.1. Classification (NCBI taxonomy): domain Eukaryota; kingdom Metazoa; phylum Chordata; class Aves; order Passeriformes; family Cisticolidae; genus Cisticola; species Cisticola juncidis. The sequence continues at coordinate 247,103 of VXBR01004648.1, forward strand.
GTATTCCTGTGAAGCTCAGCAGATGCCTTCTGTAGTTTGCTTAAAGTGTGGCTGCAGTTACAAAAGTGTCACCATGTGGAAGAGCAGTTTGAGAACAAGTTTCCATAAACAAAGGGTGTAAAGTTGGTAAAACTGTCTTCTTGGCTTATTCACACTGATACCAGGCACAACAGACTGGTAAACTAGATACCCACAAAAGGTGATAGTTGTTTATGCTGCTGATGTGAAAGGTATGCAATAATTCAGTGGGAGATTGGATTTTGTACCTATTGCATAGATTATGTCAGACTATCCGTTCTTTTATGATAGTTACTTAACTGAAATTTTCTAAAGTTGTTTCTAACCCATTTTGTTCATTTGTTTAATATTGTGGACTGGAGATGCAGAAGCCGAATGTTGAAATACATTTCAAACCAGTGAGATATGACCACCAAGTAAACTCTAATGCTGGTATGTCCAGCAAAAGCACTATGATAAAAATAACAGTAAACTGTGAAAGCCAACAATCAGAAAGATAATTTACCTTGTATGGGGAAAGGCTCCTACTTTGATAAATCATGGTTAAGAAAAGTTTTGAAACTTCCTTTAGCATGGATTATTTCGAAAGCAAAACTGCAAAAAACTGCAAAACTTAACAGATGTTAACAGGAAAAAAAAATTTTTTTTCTTTTTTTTTTTAATTTTTTTAAAATGCTGCAGTTCCTCAGAAGAAAAAGAGCTATGAATAAAGAGTGGATGGCACCATTTTTCTTGCTTTCGTTCATCTAGGCTTGTTCTGGTTGTTCCTGAAGATGTATGTAGTTAAGCAGAGTTTCAAATACCGTCTTTTTAGATAACTTGGGGCACTTGGCCCTTAAAGCACAGTTACTTTGTGAGTTATGCTTGTCCCTCTGCCCAGACATGGCAGGAGTCTCCCTTTGCAAGAGTTCAGTCCTGCATGTGAGAGACTTTCCATGTCACAAGTTGGACAGGAAGGAGTGCAAAGTAGCAGAAGGGAGAGCAACTGGCCTATAAAGGGTACATTAGTGAGCATGTCCTAGTAGAATGCAAGGTAGGTTCACAAATGCATCCCTTTGCCAGCCTATGGTGTGAGACAGAAACTGCCAACACAGGCTGGATAATTTGAGGCACTGCATTTTTATTTAAAAGGAGAAAACTGGTGTGTGTTGGATAAGAGGTAAGCGTGTCATATTAGAAATCAGAATTAGCTGAAGTCAGTCAGTTTTTTCCCACCTCTTTCTCCCTTCTCAAAGTCCAAGGATGATGTAATTCTTCCTCTGTACTCTTCTTCATTGGGTTCTTCTCTTCTGCATTGGGTTTGGTTGCTGCTAGGAATCCCTTTATCTCATTAATAATCACTGAGTTAATCATGGAGGGAGGAGATGGTGACTCCTTCATGATACCAGACTAAACAAATTTGAGAAACAGTCCTACCTCGGCTGTCCAACTTATTTCTATCTCATCAAATTTCATTTAGTTTTCCATTTCATAGACTTCAAATCACAGACCAGATTCTTAAATGAAACTTCTTGCCAACAGCACCAATGTTCATTTTTCTTGACCTGCAACAACCTTTGCTGTAAATAAATGATGGGATTTTTGGATCTTACCCTTTCAGTGATTTGTCTACATAGGCATAAAAGGGCATGAGACTTGAAGATTTGAACAGGTGTGGAGATGGAGGCATTTTCAGTGAGTCTCCATGATGCAGTTATTCCTCAGTCAAGACTATTTCTACTAAGTACTGGAGTCCTGAGTAGGGATGCCCCTCTTTGACCTTGCTCGTAGCACTGCCAGCTACTTCCTACTATCTAGGCAGAGGGAGAAGGGCACATTTCAATATTATGTCTACAATGATAATTCTACACAAATGTCTTAAAACTAGGGGTTAAAATTTCATTTAAAATAAATATATTAATAGCTATAGTAAGATTTATCACAAAACATCACCTTGATGCTAGAAAGCACTGTTTTGTCAAATGACTGTGATTTACATCCTGAATAATTTAATAGTCTTTCTGCCTTTAAAATGTTTGTCACTGAACAGCATCATTTACAATGAATGTTATTTAAATTTTGTTTGTATATATCTGTAGTCCCTGTTAACAGATGTATGGAAAGGTTCATTATCCTTACAAGATTCCAAGACATATATACCACAGTGGGAAAACAAGACCTAAAAAATTTAGGTGACTTGGCTTTTGAAAATCTTGGCTCTGAAAACCGAAGTTACATGTCCCAAGACTGAGATGTCTTATGTAGAAACCACCCCCTTTCTCCATAATTAAGCAGACTTCTGCATGTACTTCATCTTCAAAATACACTAATCAGTGAACAGTTTGCACACATTAATACTTTAAATGTATACAAAAGTGTTAACTTCTTTGATTTACCACATTTAAGTCAGACTCAGATAACAATACTTTAAAACTCAAAAAATTCTTCTCCAGTTTGTCTTTGTAGTAAACAGTACTATATATCTACACCTTCACTAGTGTTATTTAGGAAAATACCTGTTTCTGAGAGACGTTTATCACAAGTGTACTATTCTCCAAAAGTAAGATTTATACTCTCGTTATTGAGGTAGAAATGTACTTTTTTCAGCAGCCAAGTTTATGAAAGAATGCTATTTTTTCATTGTGTAAAAAAAAAAAAAAAAATCTGCAAATACCATCTGAAGTATATGATCTGATCCAACACAGAAAACCTCCTCAAATTAATTATTCGCATTAGTTCAGAGTAACCAGACTGTCTGTGCACCTATATTGCTAATCAGTAACACAGAAGAATGCACTTATTATTTACCAGCAATGCAGAAATACTTGGTTGAAGTCACCAATTTCCCTGAATTGTTGACAGGTAAGGCTATTGCTGGCTTTTCTAGTTCAGAACCTATCTCTCTGTCTCCTATTCACATTTGTGGATAAGTGGTTAAGATGAGCTAAATTCAAAATAAGCCAGAAACCAGCTTAGAGGGCAGATTCCATTTGATGACAGTGCTGGCTTGTTACCGATATCCCAGACAAATCAACCATGCATTTTAGTAGCATCTATCTTATAAAGAGGATTTGCTGAAACAGGAAAATACAAAACCTTGATCCTCATAGTGAAATGACATAATAAGTGATTTTTTTTTTTTGCCCGGTCTTAAAGAGTCACTTGTTAGCTAAGTGTCATCATAGCACGTCCTGTATTTCTGTGTGTTTTCTTGACTTTCATACTTTATTCTAATTGAATTGCAGCTTCTTATAGCTATTTTAAGGATCAATATTTCTCTACAGGGGTAGGATGAATAAGAATCAATCTGAACACTTCAGCTCCTTCACCAGGAATTGCTTCAAACAGCAGCTCTTTCTCTGCAGTAATCTGTGTGATTCTGTTTGCAGCATCAGTCACTGACAACAACACACCTGAACTGTGTTTCTTTCCCTGTTCATTGGCATTTTTCATTGTTACAGAGACCAATATTCTTTCTTATAAGGTTAGAAAAGATCCATAATAGCCTTTATACCATTATGTTTTAAACTCTAGACTTCATTAGCACACTCTTCAGCTTGTTCACTTTCTGCCTCCTTGCCGCTTATGAATTATTCACAGTAGACTTCACTTGAGGTAAATAGTTTGATTTGAAGTTTTTTGTATCTGGATTTAGATGCAACGAGAAGAGTTAAATGCCCAGAATTTTAAGTGAGTAGAATTGCAGAGGCTCAGCTATTAAGATGGAAGACATTTGCTGTTGGTGCTCTGGGGCTGCCATTGAGATCTCAGCACGGTGCTATTTGTCATTCTGAAGTAGGTAGGCATTATGATGCCTGGAGTATAAATCAGCCTTTACACAGTGTCAAGTCCTGAAGCACTTTGAACACTCTAATCCACTTCTGAGTTAACAGAACATTTTTGGTTTTACAAGCTTTAAAGTTTCCCTTTTTAGTTAACCCTGTCATCTTGTTATTAATCATCATTATTTTCTAGAACTTTACATAGCTCCTCAGATTCAGTTCTTAATGTTTTGCTTCAAAGTTGTGGTGAGACCACCGAGATGAGCTTTAGTTTTAATCATCTAGTGGAGATGAAGTTCCAGCAAAGTTAGTATTATTAATTCTGCTCATGTAAAGAGGAATACTGCCTTGTCCTACTAGCAGGTCAGTATTACTCGGATGCTGTACCAAAGTATGATGTCTGTACCTTGTCTCCTTCGCTCACTTTTGTGTAGTATCATATTAGTGTAACCTCATGGACAGAGCTGAAATGAAAGAGTACTTTTTTCCCTGTGGCTATTTTCACTGTATGTCTGCAGTCCAGTAAATATTAGCTCAGCACTGCAAAGCAAACTCTTTAAAATGCTGATTATCTCCTTTCGTCTGGGAAGCTAGTGTACATACAAAGGGTCAGTTCAGAAACTATGTGTACTGTAGGTTGTCAGTTTGTTGAATCTCAGTTTCTTGTTCTTCCAGTGGCTGAGCAAACATTTTAGCCATCAGCGACCATTTTGCTGATTGAATATTGCTATATATAGTACTACATGGACTTCAGTCTGAGAGCACCATTGTGCAGCCAGTTGGATTTACAGTGCTGTTGCAGGTGGAGTTGTTAGCATTAATGAAGCCCATTAGAGTCAGGTTGTTTTCCTGCCAGGCAGCCCAGTCCCTTCTGCAGCAAGCCGGGGTTACAGATCGGGCTCCCGGTGGGCAGCCCTGGCTCAGCCTGGGCTGTGCTGGGCACAAAACTCCCTCTGCTGCCGTGGTGCTCCTCACTAGAGCTGCAGTGAAAGATTCTCTCAGACTAAGGTGTCACCACTAACCTCAGAGAAGTGCAGCCCATATTTGGATCCTTTAGTCTTTACAACAGAGAATCCTTAAAAGGCAGGATACAACTGAGGACCGTGCTGTCAGATTAATTTATTTGTTTATTTAACTCTATTTCTTGGCTTTCATATGGTGGAACATAAATATTCCACATCTAATTAATCTAAATTGGCTTAGCCCAAAAGTTAAGTCGCTGGGATCTCTGCAGAAAAGCTTGTTTTCTTGTACATCCACCCAAAGTTGCTATTTTCATTCAAATGTTCATGCTCAGTAAGGAAGTATAATAGTTCAGTGGCAGTGATTGCTTGTGCTAGCAGAAGCACATTGAAGTTATATGACCTCTCATTAATCTGTACTTTGATAAGGTCCTGGAGTGGTAGGATTAATGACATTCTACTGTAAAATATTCAAATCCCTGCCTAGTGCACAGACTATCTCTTTGGAGAAACACACCAGTGATACTGAACCTTTTACTGCCTCGGAGAATAACTACAGTGGTCCAGAGACAGACATTTACTCATCTGTATTGTGCTTCATGTGAATTGCCTAAAAACAGGCAGCTTTGCTTTTCTCTTATTGTTTTTTTCTGCATGTTATTTTAATTCCAAAAGTATTCTCCTTATGCAAAGGCTGCTTTTCCTATTCCCCCATCCTTTATGTTTTATCTTTTGAGCCCCATACAGCACACTGAGAGATATGTAGCTAGGCTAGCTTGGTGACATTCATTTCATTTGGTCCACAAGGCTTTCCTGGCTGCTCATGTCTCCCTTGTGCCACATCAGCCTCATCAAATCCTGTTTTTCCTCTTGGCTCCTTTCTGTCAGCCTGCATTCTTCTGAGCGTTGTCTCTTCAGCCATATCTCATCCCCTGCAATGCTTTCAGTTCTTGTTACCAACATTACCTCCCCTGCGAGGATTATAAACTTTGCTCCTAGTGCAGCAAAACTATGTGGATTTCATGGGCAGGACAACCTTTCTCTATGGAAAAGAAAAATGAGCATGCCACTCTCACATTTAAGATCTATTCCAGAAATTCATGGACCTGAATGTCAGAGGGACTATTAGTGCTTCTGGTACAGCCCTGTACAACAGGACAATTTATGGGAAACAATAGATCTAGCAATGGAGAATTTTTCATATCCTTTAACCATCATTGATTAAATGTGTATCAATTATTCAGCTGGGAATCCAATTCCTACTCATGACTATCACAGCTGTTTCCTAGACATAATGAAAATTCTATTCTCTAGTTTCATACAGTGCTTTTCTATGTACTACTGTGTGTCATATTTATATTAATTGGATTTTTGTCAGGTCAAAACCAAGTCCTTATGCATGACAAACCAATGCTAATCTACTTATTTTTTTTCCATTTTTGAAGTATAAAAATAGGATGCTGTAAAAACTGTTGTTTCAGTGTTGTACAGCATCATCCTGCTTGAAAGTTCTTTTTTCCGTATTGAGGAATTGCATTAGCCATTGTTGCAATAGCTTTCTGTTGACAGTTTTTGCTCAAAAGAGGAAAGCTCAAATAAATACAATTTGAAAAATCATCAGAAAGTGAACTTCCTGCAGTGGAGTGCAGGGTTGACCAACATCAGTTGATAGACCTCCCAGGTTAAGGAGTGTTCTCAGCACAACAACATGCCCAAGTTCTATAGATGATTTCTACCAATAGAAGCCATCCTTTAATTCGGCTGTGGGTGATGCTGAGGCTGCTGTGCTGTTCTGGTTGTGAGTACAAGGAGGGAAGGCTCCCCAGAGATTCTACCTCACCTGTCATCACTGGGATGCTCTGTACCATCCCTGGTTACACTTTATGGACTGATCCTGAGCTGAGTTGCCTTTGACAGCATTTGTGCTGCCTATGCTGCTTCTGAGCAGTTTGCAAAGCACTGCTATACCTTTTTCCAGTCTGTAGCAGAATGACACTAATAAGGAGGTTCACAAACCTTATCTCTGTTGTTCTCCTTCCTCAAACTTTTAGACTGCTACCAGTTAAAAGAGGTTACTTTTTATCCTTGATGGTATATTGTTACTGGAAATAGAGATCAAAAATTTTAATTTTGTTGTCACATAACAGTCTTTGGAATTTACCACATATGTGTGTAAAAGTTACTGATGAACTTCATATACCAATGCCTTTGGAGTCCTCAGTGTTCAATAGTCTACAAGAACATTGCTGTTTACTAAGTTCAGATGATATTAGCCTGTTTTAACAACAGAAAAACAGATTTCAGGAACTTTGCTTAAAATCTTTTATGGCAATTTGCCTTTGAAACTGCTACAAAATTGTAATGGCTTTTCATTTTGATTTGCTGGCAAGAAGTTGACTGCCCTTTCTTTGAAAAACTTAAAGGCTGAACAGAAAATTATTTTGCTGACACACTAAATGCTTTTTGCAACTGAACTGATTTTCTTCAGTAATAAAAGTTGATTGGTATAATGAAAAAGTGTTTTATGTAAGCATCACACTACTGCACCAGTGCAGCCTTCCAGGCTGCTCTGAGACTCTCAGGCCACACTCATTTGAATCAACAGGCCTGTCCACATGGTACAAGATCAGAACAGGAAATGTCAGCCTCAAATTATTTCTTTCATTATATACCCAGATTAGGGAACAGCATATTAACCTGTTCTCTGAAATGTATGTATGTGTATATATTTGTATAAAGAAATGCATATATTCACACATAAACAGACATTTAAATATTATTTGTAGATTTTAATTTATGTTTAGCAGTCTAGTTTCTATTTCACTGGAAGCTTGTAGCTGCTTTCTCACAATTAAGTGATAGTTAGTGAATTGCAGTTTTTGAACAAGTTTTCTGAGAAGCAAAATTCACCTTTGCACTTCCCAGAGTAAAGCAGGAGTTTGCCATTGCATAAACTATTGCTGTTTTCTTACTGAAACTCAAGAAATCACTGATGCTTTATATTGCTAGCCCTGTATCATCTAATAAAAACTTAAGCTAAAGATAGATGCCTTGATAACTGCCTGTTCACTAATGACTGCAGTTTAATATCACCATTCATTTATTTAGACATTCTTTTTTTTTTCTACAGCATGCTTTATCTTCTGTTACTGAAGCATTTAAGTCTAAGAACTTGTACTCCAGTATGCTTTAATTGAGTTTAAATGTTAATTTTCTCAATTTCCTGAAGTATATGGTTAAAAGGATTTCATATCTTAGAAATAATAATTTTTCTTTTCACTGGAACAATAGAAAATTCTCATTTTTTTTCTGTTTCAAATAACCCTCTTTGTTTACATACCAACATCCCCCTCATGTTCTTTATTGACCTGATGAAATTCCTCAGAAATCCCCACATAAATCTACAGAGGGTTCCCCTTGCTTGATGCTGCAGAACAGGGGTGCCAGATACTGGTCTCAGCTCCTTTTTTCTTGAAATTTACCTTAGATTATTTGATTATTCTTTTTTATTTTCCTCGTTTATTATCAAAATAATTTCTGTATTTGACACCTTATAAACAACAAAATGGAAGATCTTCCAGAATAACCACGTCTAGTTTCTTACTGCTTTTATAACTCTCTTAACCATTTAATAAAGCTGTTAAAATCAATATGTCAGTTGTTCAAGGAGATTTTCATTTATTCAGGATTCCAGATTAAGCCTCCCTTATCCATGTATACTGTCTTTTGGAGTTGTTCCTGTTGGCAGCTAGTTTCTGCTTCACAGAAGAAGAGGAAAAAATATCTGCAGGAGCTTAAGAGGGCTTCTTAGTCCAATAAATTTGCCACAAACTCCATAGATTTTACTCAGAGGGCTCTGCCTTTCATAAACCTAATTACTCTCTCCACCTGTTGTGAGGGGCCAGATGTGCCACTGCTGTTATTTCACCCTTTCTAGGGGACAGAGCACTTCCAAGAGTTTCTGTAGCTGCATAGTGAATTTGTTTGTTTTTTATGCTGTTCACACAGAGTAGAAGGCTCCTTTAAATAGGGCTGGCAGAAGTCCATGCTGTCCCTCACTGTGGGAGCAATTAACTCTATTATATAGATAACCAAGCTCATTGAAATGAGGTATGGGTACCATTACGTGCCCCTGCAACATTTGTTTAATTGCTGAAGCACTTGTTTATGCACTGCTTTGTTGGAAGAAAATGTATTAAACTATAAAACAATGATCTGTCAGGTATAAAGCCTGCAACCTTGAGGGGATTGTTATGGGGCTCAGATCAGAAGAATTTAAGAAATTTTGTCATATATCAAACGTCTGAGACCTAAGCTTTGTCTTGCTGTTAGCTACAAGGCAGCTTTACGGACTGTCAGCATGAAGAGAATATTTACATATTTTTATCAGCAAGTAATTGGTTTTTTATCATTTGTGTTTCCTGTCTTCTTGTATTACACTATATCATGTTGTTCATAAGAAACTGCAGTACTGTCATGTAAAGTGGCATTGCTATGTTACCTCAAAGCATCTGATTTACTTCCTTACTGTTGTTTGGTAGAACAATGAAATTAATAAATTGTGTTCAAGCCAGTGGCAGCTTTGATGCTTTTTAGCTGGCAGATACATCAACAAAATTTTATGGTAGATGTGAGTATGCAAATATGTGTAATGCAATGAAGGTTTAACAGATCAATGCAGTACAAAAATGGCAGAGCGTATGTTATTCATTGTCAAGCTAAAACTAAGAAAAACAAGCACCATACACAAGTAAAGATGAAAAATGTTCAATCCTTGTAGCCTTCTCCTATATCTTTCTTTGTGAGCTAGGCTTGATTACCACATGCCTGTTCCTGCAGTCTTGGAAATAGACAGTGAAATCAGCACTGAAGGCTACTGCTCGGGTTTATATAGAAATTCAAATACTTGTGGCATGTTGTGACCCTTGCGTTTCCCAGTTGCTTCTGGAGACAAGTAGGAGAACATTACAAGGTCATTTCAAGGTCATTCTTCATAATTTCGTAGAATGAATTTTAACAGTCTTAACGAAGTTTTAACTCAGGATTGAAAACTCTGTGCCCTAGATAAGAGTTGTCTCTATCTCAAACCTTATTAAGCTAAAAGTTATTAATTCCTGAAAAAGCATACCAAACTCGCATCTTAAACTTTGTGTGTAATACCCTACATATGTATGGATAGTGAGATGCACTTCTTTTCCTTACATTTATGGATTTAAGCCCATAATTTTAATTGGTTCAAGGCAAACAATAAATATGCTGCATTATGATTTTTGATAAATCTTTGTGAATCATAAGCTGCTGTAGTCAAGCAATAGGGCCCCTATTATGAGGCAGTTGAATCTGCTTTAGCATAAGCTGTTGTCTGAGACTGAAAGTTCTTAATTACTAATCTCTTCTTCCTTTGTTATCCTGTATTTAGATGCTAAAATTTGAAAAGTGAAAGAAACAACATATTTTCTGTCCCTATGGGCTTCCTAGAACAGTCAACACTGTATCAACACAAGCTTCTGGAAATTAAAAAAAGACCTTAAGTCTAAAAATATTTCTAAATGATTACCCTAAATTTGAGAATATTTTATTATGTGATTTTTTAAGTACTAATTGTTCTTGGGAAAGTTTAAACAGAAGATACTTCTACTGGAAATCTTAACCTTCCCACACGAAAGGTATTAATTTATTTCAGTCTTGTTGAAGCATTATGTCTGAATTCTTTTAGTGATTGAGGTTTAAATATAAAATAGCATTTTCAATCTATCTAAAGACAGCTATTTATGCTAATGAACTTTGGAATGAAAGAGGATGGTACGGTCACTTATTGAGGAGGGCTAAATATGAGAATAATTTTTTATATTATAGTATGTTCTGCTTTAGAATCTCTTGTTTTAAAATATAATCTGAAGTCTCTAAACTGCTTGTTGAAACTCCAGCACACTTCTGAAACATCCATATAATTTTCCATGTTGGTCTGTCACTCAGGTATTGATCCTGGCTGCCTCTGACACTTTGAAATCTAATGAGGTGACAGTCCAAGGTCTTGTAGCTGCAGGCTATTTCTTCCAATATGTCATAATTTTCCTGCTTGTTTTTAAAGCTACCTATACGTATTTCTCATTTTAGGTCAGATAACCTTGGACTATCAAACTGTAAGCTGTTGAAATGAATAGTCCTTTGACTGGTACAGTGACTTTCTCAGAACGTGCAGCATTGATGATATTCCACTTTGCTCAGTGTGACTAACTGGCTGTATATTTCAGTTGTGCAAATATGAGCTTTAAAAATTGATTACAGGTTTTCTTCAATCCAAGACATAAAAGTGCACATACACCATCTGGTTCTTTTTTTTTGACCATTTTTTTCTTGTCCACTCACAATATGTTTTCTTAGAGAGCTCTCCACAAATAGCAATAGTCAGGATTGATACAAACGATCAATTTGGCACTGATAAATTATCCCAGATATTCCTTGCAGCTGAGTATTTTAGAGCAAGTCATTCAAACACCTTTTGGAGGTAAAGTGATAACTGGGGAATACTGCCACATGTATCTGAGGATTTTCTGGCTCTGTAAGGCTCTTGTTACGCTTTTATAACAACTACACACGCATTGAGCTGAATTTGTTAGCAGAAATCTCTTTCTGCTCTCTGGAAGCCACTTGGACTTCATGACTTCTGAGAGCTCTCTGGCACTCTGGGAATTGAAGATGCTCTGTCTGCTGTAAAAGCTGACTGAAGTGCTGCACTACAGGGGAAACCTCTAGGCCTGAAGGCATGATTTTTCAGCAGAAAAAAGTGCTTCTCCATGAGGTCATACCTGATCTGTATTATAGGTTCTTCCTTCTACAGAAACAGGACAATTTTCCCTGTGTCACAATATGAACTTCCAGAAAGAGCCTGCTCTGGACACAAAATTTCTTCCCCCAGACTGCTTAATGTTTCAATGAAGTAAATCTTTAGGCTGATCTAGAGAAGCTGGGATATAGATTTTAAGTGGGACAGTCCAATTAAATGAGAAAATACACCTGAATAATAGATTTGGTGTTTTTTATAATAGTGGTATTTTGAGTTATTCTAGGAAATGTAACAGACTATGTCTTCATGGCTTGTAATGAAGTACTTGATCAAGTATGACATGAGTGCAGCTCTATAAATCCTGCATGCTTTGGGAGCCACAAAGGATAGATGAAATTAGATATCATTCTTAGACCTTTGTACAAGATATTGCTGGTTAATAACATTTTTACCAATGTTATATACTGGTGGCCTTTTTTTTTGGATGAACCCTCCCAGGCTGCCCCACCATGCTCAATCAAGCCATAACCTGAACACATAATCATTAGGAAATCATTACTCACCTATTAGCCACAGATTTTTAGGCAGTGAGCACCTAGGAAGCTGTGGGCAGTAAAGAATTGCTCATGCTGTTGTTTGGATGTCAGCAGCACCAGTGTCAGTGTGGTGCAAGGCTCTGCAGGCCAGCACAGGGCTCTGCAGAGCCTTTTTCCCAGGGAGAGGGTCCTCAGCCTCTGCCTGCCAGAATCACTGTCTGCAGCGACAAAGCAGCACTGCAGAGCAGGAGCAGGAGAGTTAGCCCAGGGCATGGCCCTATTTCTATACAGCTGAAGATGCAATACTTGTTTAAATATCCTTGTGAAGGGCATCATCCATGCTTTGATATGTTTACCTTTCAAACTGGGTCAGGAAGTAAACCATGACTGATATTTTGTTGTGTATTGACTGGTAGCCTCCATTGATTTCTCTGTGTGTCCTTGTGACAACTCATGTTTGCACATTTTTAGATCATGCCATTCTGTTCAACTAGAAATGATTACTTTCTCTGATGTTTGGATTTTTTTCCTGTAAACTTTAGAACCTTTATAACCAAGCTATCTTCTATGTGAATGTGTATTTCAAGAACAGATATTTTAGGAAGATTTTACCTCTATAATCAGTTCTCAAAGTATTTTCTTAGAACTATAATGCAGTGCAAAACCAATAATCATGATGATTATCATAAAATACAATATAGGCTGAAGAGCAAGCAGCTACATCTGCTGTTCTTCTTATTGGGTCAAGAATCTTAACCTACTGCCTAACTTACAAAGAGGTCAATGCAGTAATTTCTTCCTCCAAATGAATGGACAGTGGTGAACATTTGAATTAGAGATTTGCTTTCCAAGTGTGCTAATAAAGCAATTCTAAATACCTGTAGTTATTGATGCATTTTTATTTCTTTAGAATGATTTAAAAAATCCTATCTTTTCCATGAAAAACGATGAGCAACACACAAATTCCCTTATTGGCTTCTCTTAGGTCATTGACTGGACCCTGCTGAACTAATATTCATACATGAGGGGAAAGCAACGAAAATGTTAAAGTATATTAAACAGAAGCTACTGCAAATAGTGAGAAATTGAAGAAACTACCTACAAATAGTGAGAAGTTAAAATCACTGGTAGAGCAACATTTGCCTGTGGCAAATTTTCAGATAAATCTACTCTTTTTTACTGTTTTAATCTGTACTATTAGAAGATGGAGAGATATAATTTACTATAACTTAAAAGCAAGTTTGTGTATTGCCACAGACTTCAATGGAAAAGAAAATTAGAAAACTATTCCTCTAGAATAAAGAAGATAAATTATCCCTTTGAAGTGATTAATTTCCTGAGTATTTAATACTTTATCTTTAAAAAAAATCTTCTTCACCAAAGACAATTTAGAAAATCTATTACTAGAAAATATTTCTAGGAAATTGTTTCCCAATTCATTGCTACACATCTTTTTGGGAAAAAAAAAAAAAA